>LIEC01011469.1:0-42267 GCA_001925005.1 Drosera capensis | reverse complement strand
TGGAAACAGACATTGTTTTCCATTGATTTTTGTATTCACTATTTTTTCATCAATATTTCCAATCCCTATCTCTAGGATATCTAGCGAGGTTATATCTAATTATTAGTTTTTCTTTTGCTAATGATTGCATGATCAATTAGAAAACTAGTCGTAGGAAGTTGTTTTATTTGTTTTTACATACTTTAGTTGAGGTTTTTTCACATGAGTACAATACCTTTTTGGTTACAAAACACCCAAACCCGGGACTAAAGGAGCTTGATTTGAATAAAAGTAGAAGTGAAAGTGGTAAAGGTGAGTTTATCTACTGGGAAGATGAGAATAGTATATTAGATGAAAGGAAAAGTCCAAAGAGAGTAAAGGCAAAGATGTTCTAAAGAACAAAGGGAGTTGGGAGTATATACTTCCTTAACTTTTGTGGTGTCTTGATTAGACTAATCATTCATTCCTATGCAAATTATAGGTTTATATTAATCAATTGGTGCTTCATAGCCTTCGACAAAGTACGTATTTGTTTTGTGGGAAATTGTTTATATTATGCATGCATCCAATGTTTGTATGATCAGTCATCAACTAATCTGGCAACTCATGTGCTTCTGTTATAGATCGAGTTTGTGGAGAGTATTGAGATGAATGCAGTTTCATCTTTGTTGAAGAACATCAGAAAAATTACTTCTCGATTGTCACATGATCAAATCCGAGACATAACTTGACAATTATTCACATATTGTCATCATGTTTGTGGAGAGGTTATATGATTAGTCCTACTCTCTCCATCCCATAAACTTTACAACATATATATTTTTTCTATTATTTTATATACATGAATGTAAGTCTCATTTTTATATCAAATCACGTCTAATTGTCTGTAATATATATTAGGTTGAAGTACGTAACTTATACAACCATTGATATTTCACGATAAATTTATAAAAAAAACAAATTATGTTTGATCATTGTTGCACGTATGTTAAATTTTATATCGATACGTATATAAAGTTAAAATATTGTAAAGTTAATGGGACGGAGGGAGGACTGAAGTGTTCAAGTTGTTTTAGGGTTATTCATGTTTGGTATGATTAAATACAGGATCCATCATTTTGTTGGATCAAATTGATGAAAAATGTTTTGTTATCCAAATTATCATTGTGTGGGATTTTAAAGCAATAATTTGATGCAAGAACCAATATTTTCATGAATTGAAAAGGGCTATCTTATGTTCTTTTCATATGATTACTTCACATTATAGTGCATGGTGAAAGTGAATGAGCAGAGCCCACCAATAGGAATTTTGATTTGCTAGTATAGCTAGCTTGTCTCCTTTTTTCTTTCAACTTCTTTCCTTTCTATTACTAAATTTTATCTTTTAAAAGTAAACCAATAGAAAAATAATATTGTTATCTAGGTTTATCATTTTATAACATGACTGATGCTGCAAAAAAAAACACGCAGCTAGTTGCTGAAATTGGTTTCAACGGCGCAGGAGAATTTATTTTGAAGTAACAAATGATTAGTTCTGAATTTGTGGGATTTTCTTCTTAAGCTTCAAAACCAATGCTTATGCCTTTATAAATAGTCTATTGCACTACATGCAATAATTGCTTGCAGCAGTTGGTAAGTTGTTATCGCACCACCAACACTAAATTATATTTTTTTTCAAACAATTAATTAAATAGAATCTAGTTCCCTTAAAAAAAAAAAAAAACAATGAAGGTAATGTACAACCCAAAAAAAGAGCACATATATACCTACCAATAAAATGAGGGCATGGTCACCGTCGATATACACTGATACCCAATGGTAAGAAGCACATGCTTTGATTTGAAGATCAAGGGATCGAACTGTGTTGGGTGTCTGCTTGTGATGTTATTGAGTCCGATGATGATGATTGACTGTTAAATATTTTTTTTATTATTAAGTGTATATGCATGAAGAAATAGTAATATTATCTTGTGTAGTAATACAAATCAAAAATTTATTTCAACAAGTTGACTTATTTGTTAAATGAAAGCCAAGTCTCTATCTAAGTTGTAGACCAATCAGTTGAAAATTGTTAGTATGCGTTTCAATCCAACTCGGGAGGATCTATTTAGTCTTTATAGATTTGATCATTCAATATGATATTAATACAGATTATAAATATTCTCCGTTGAAATCCTAACTTTTAACACGTAACCTCAAGAAAGGGTCGTCATAGGGGATCATGGTATAAGAATGCAAAATAACGTCAAAATCTCGTACATGATGATGTAAACTGCGTTTTCCCCTAAAATAAAATTAACTGATCGAGATCTCAAGAGTCGGGTCTGTAATTCAAAAGCCCAAAGGAAGAGAAGCCCAGGAGAGGTAGCCTAATACTAGCCCATGTAGGCAGGTCCCACAGGCGGCCTGGTAGACAATGTCGCGAAGAGACAGGAGTATTCGAAATTAATAATTTTTGGGACGAATCTTACAGGTCACGGACTCGCAAATATCACATGACATGATCCTTACACTGTTTGCACGTGCATCTATCACTTTTTACAGTACCTTTCTTGGAAAAATGAAACTCCCGAAGAACCCTAATTGCATGACTCTTTTCTTGGATATTTTTTTATCATGGATTTTAGGATTCATAAAGATGACTATCATAAATGAACCAATAAAAAGAAGAATAAAAAAACAAGTGTCTCAAAACGAATCTATTTAACATTTCTCTAAATACTATGTCGTTTTGTTTCTAGTTTGATATACTTATTGTTTTTTTTTTGTTACACTCATTAATAAAATATAAATGTTTCTTTATGTTTTATATTTCTCAAACAGATCCAACATAAACAAAAAAATTAAAAACTAGTGGCTTGTTTGGTATTTGTTTCTTATTTTTTTATTTTTGTTTTACTGATTGATGAAACAAGGCTATTTATTTTTGATTTCTACTTCTTAAAAGAATGAAATGAAAATAGAAAAGCAGAAATATGATTTCTATTTCTATTTTCTATTTTACTTATATTAAGAAACTAACTCTACGAAAAGTTCGAACTGATAGTAGAATGCCCAATGATATATATCTTAACACTCTCCCTCGCACAAAGACTCATTTAAGACATGAAGTATGGACAGCATTGCCCCATCCCATACCAAGTGATATATATATAAAGTCAACATAAATAAATCATATAGATGACATTAAATAGGGAAGGCAGAGATCAAACTCGTGACCTCTTGTCACAACCTTGCTCTGATAGAATATCAAGGAATCAATTCTATCAAAAATTTGAATTGATGATAGAAGACCCACTAATATATATTTTAAGAACTTGAGTGTAATTTTCACTATTCGTTTTACACAATCATTTTATTTTGTAATTGATTTTGATCTTTACTGTTTTTCTTTTTCTGTTATTGCTTTTGATTTCTTCAATTTTGAACATATATACCTTACCGCTCCTAGAAAAAAGAATTTTTAGTTTCAGATTTACTTTCAGCTTGAGTATTGTTGGGAATAGCCGATCCCCAAGACTTGATACAAATATGTTAGAAACTAACTAGATAAAATGATAGAAAATAAATTGGCATTACGATATAAAGATTTATGTAGTTCATCCTAACGTCCACAGAAAATCCGACAAGTGTTTCACTATTTTATTATAGGAGAATTTATCCCTCAACTCACTAATTTTTATGTACTAATAATTCACACCTACCCAAAAATAATAGTATAGTATTTAAAATAATTCCTAAATCTTATTGTAATCAAATAACCTTTTAATGAGAAGATAACCAAACACAAACTCATATTTATCCTAAATTTCCTGAATAACATGAGGTTTCTAAATCCTCCCCGATGGCCATGCTCTCTTTTTCTTTGAATTCGTAGTCATTATACAGATTCACTCGGAAGATGGAATACAACCATTTAAGTCTTCGAAACTGTTCCGGCATCGGGCGGAATTTTGAGCCCAAATTGTTGATCAAAACAATTCGACCCTTGAGCATTCACATGACCATTTCATCATTTAAGAGTGGGTCCCACACTGGTATTTATGCACGACCAAATGCTCACGCCAACTTGCCCCTTTCCCTTGTTATCATTGTTGTAATTGATTAAAAAAATCAATCAGCCAATAATCTCTATTTGATTTTGAAATCAATCCTTATGATTATCTCCACCCGAATAATCATATTTTCTTGAGATAGGGAGATGTTGGTGTACTATCCGAGAATTTTGAGATATATAAATATTAAACAAATATAATATTAAGCATATATTTAGAATAAGTGATATTAAAAACACGACAAATAGCGAAAACTACAAAGTGTGACACATGTAACGAATGTTACGGAGTTAAAAAACTCGCGTACAAATGTAAAATTTTTAGTTCCGAAAAAGATATTTTCTTCGATAGAACGTTTTAATAATATTTGGAACGACACGATTTGAACGAAATAATTTTTGAAGATTAAATTATACGAGGCTTAAATTACTCGAATAATTTTTATAAATACGATATATAAAATATCATAATTTCCTAAATAAACTCCAACCTGCACTGAACACACAATCTCACTCACTTTAAACTAAACCCTCTTCTTTTTTATCCTCCACCACCATCGACAACCTCTTCCTCCACTTCACTTCCCACTCATCATTCCCACCATAACCACCCCATTTCATCTACCTCTATCACAAGCACTTCCACCTCCACTCAATCATCAACATCTCCTTCATTCTCTCAATCTACTTTATTCTTCCACTCATCTTTTCAACATCTTCTTCTTCCTCTCATAACACCTTCACTCATCTCCTCTCTTCACCATAATCTTTTCACCATCTCTTATCATCCATTTACCCTCTATATTCCATTTCAAGTTTCATACCGCACATCATCATCAACACCATTTCTCACCAACGGTATAAACACCATTACACTCTCACAAACCTTTCACGGTAAACGCCACTCTCGCTATCACCATGTACCACCAACACAATGGAAAAGATGACCACGACAAAGAGCACAATCCAAGGGTTTCAACGTCGCAAACGGTATGTTAATCCGATCCCCGGATTGCAAGTTATCATGAATCTAAATTTCACACACAATTATCACTTCAAGACTTGCTCACTATTTTGATCGGAAGTTAATCTATTCTTGTCGGATCTCCATTCTAAGACCATCATGACATCTGAAATGAAGTCATGGATCCAACAAACTCAACGATGTAAAGATCCAACGTTTAGAGTAAGAGTTATCACCAAACAAAGTCACAAACGTAAAAAACGCTCGAGAGGTAATCAAACCTCTTTCTGAACCGTTTTTGTTCTGTACGTTGTGTGAAAATATTTTCATGTACCATAATGACTCACCATCAATTTAGCTTAATAATAAACCCCAAATAATGCTCGAGTAATACCCAAAATGGCTAAAAACTGAGGTATCAAATGAGAGTAATCTCACAAGTTTCACTAAGTTTTGTTTTAGACTCCGTTACATTCGTAACGAACGACTCCAAGGGTGTAACCATCATTACCCAAGAAATGTAATTTTCATCTAGGAACCGATACACCTATAAGAAAGGACTCCGAGTTTTTAATGAACACTATCCCACTAAACTCTTCATCCGCACGCTCCCAAAGTCTAGTTTCTTCAAATGGATGAAAAATCCAAAACCTTGACTTTGATGATGAAAATCCACATTCTCAACAGTGTGTATAAACACGGTAAAAGTTGTTAGCACTCTTAAAGTTTAGGTATAAGTCTTGAACGTATATAAACAGGAAAAAGGATAATATTTTACATATGAATTATGTATGTGATTTATACGAGGTGAGAATGATGTAATCTTTGTGTTGAATATGGTATACATGTATAATAGTAATGAAAGTGTGGTTGTAAAGAACACAACAACAAACATTATAACAAATTAAGAATAACCGAGCAAGTTAGTTGTTGTCGATGAGGTCTCATGGTGGATCCTCAAAGATCGGGTGTATTGACTCTACGAGCATTTAAAATGGATTTGACTGAGGCAGACGTTAAATCTAGCTAATAAGAGGACAAGTGTGGTTCTCTTCGTGCGCGTAGCGGCCGATTGGGTGCAAGGCTATCCTCTATAGGGGGACCTTCGATATGTAACTAAGGGTTTTCAAAGCTTTTTAAAGAATAAAGTCTGCACTTCAGAAGAATTCGGTTCACGAGAGACTTAACTTGGTATAAGCTCTCTAACCGAGCCCATAGCCCTTCCATCGTCTTCTCGCCCTTTAATGTTGAGCATGATTTTATTTAAGAGATACATCGGATAATAAAAATCGTTTTCATATCATCTTCACCCAATCATCCTCGGATATCTTCGCTACCTTTTTTCTGTTAGACAATAGAAAGGAATTTTCCCCTTCCATGAATTGTTCCTCACAAGATGGCAATCACAAGATTTGACAAGCAAGGGATTCCTATATGTTCACAATAGGAAGTTAGAAATTAGGGAAGATTTTTAACAGTTTGAAATTTATGCAATATCCAAAACTGAGCAATTCGAATACCTATATACTGTAAAGGATCGAACTACAGAAAATAATGAGAAAAACACAAATTTCAATTCCTTATTACCTTCTCACATGGTATCAGAGCTCTTTGGCAAGAGCATAACATCGATTCAGGCCTCCGAAGAATCCTCTACCACAAAAATGACTGAATCTGACTCATAAACACAAGAGATTCATTCCCTAAAACACCCTTGTAGCTATTGCTCTAATTCAGCAGTCGACGCCATCAACGATGCATTCGACACCACCTTTAGTTGAAAAATTAGACGGTATAAACTATCTTACCTGGAAGACCTTGCTCGTTTTGTTCTTTCGACCCTTAAATCTGATGTCGATCATCGACAGGACGAAAAAGGCATCGCCCATGATACTACCTTAACCAACTGACTGCACGATCCTCAACCCCGCCTATCTCAAATGGAATCGTTGTGACCAAATTGCAGTCGTGTGGTTCCTCGTAACGTTCAATAAATCGGTAATTGCATAACTTACTCATCACAAGACATCAGCATTGGTTTAGGCGTATCTCACCCACGCTTATGCTGCTCAAAATATAGTCGGAGTGCAGCTTCAATTTAAAATTTTGAAGAAGGGAAGTAGATCAGTGACAAAGTTTATTTAGATCGCTGCAAACCTTGTTGACCAGCTCTTTGCCATTGGAGAACCACTTTCCGACAATGAATCCATGAGTACCTTTTCTGTGGTCTAGGGTCGGAATATGTTGGTCTTACCACTGCAATCTCTGTCCAGTCCGCCACCATAACAATCAACTATGACGCGCTTCATGGACTTATCCTATCTCATTAAGGAAGACTGGATTTGGCCTCATTCGGTTTAACTGCACTAGCAACGGCCGCCTTCTTCGCCTACTCCAACCATTTCCACTCACAACCCTCGATGTTGCCTCCTGCTTAGACCCCACATTTCTCACAAATTGACCTCGTGCTCTAAACAATGCATTTTCATGGGACGTCCCTCTAATTATGCTGGTTTTACATTTTTGTAGATGCCATGTTTAATGAAGTTATTTTTTCTTATTAGACTTCGGCCTACAAGCCTTCCCAAACAACTCAACCCATCATTACAATTCCTAGCCTCACCCTTCCTTTCATTTCTTGAGAACGGGCCCAACACTTCTCCCATTCTAGCATAATTTGCACAACCTATAACCCACATGCCCCTTGTGACCCCTCTATCCCCTCTTCCGGCCCACTCCCCCCAGGCTTACCCACCTCCATCCTCCCCTCTATCATCCCCACTTTGGACCACATTTCCCTAGCACAAGTTGCCCACTACACCTAAGCTCAATTCCTACTCCTACAAACTCACCTAATCCCACACTAGCACAAAATTCTACCTCGTCCAAGTCTAGTGTCTCCTCTGGCACAATCACTTCTCCTTCCGAGTCCACCAAAACACCCTTTTCTTCCTCGGTCCAAATTTGATGCATCCTATGACCACCTGACTTTACGATGACACCATCCTACATCATACTTTAAATTCTAATCAAACATATGTCTTACATTAACAGCCTTCCATCCCATATGAATCGATCTATTTTTTGAAGAAAGTTACTGATCCGTAATGGTGTGCCGCCATGGCTGCCGAATAAACGGCTCTTATTCGCAATAGTACTTGGACACTTGTCCCTCATCCTATACATTCCAAACCCATCGGTTGTAAATGGATCTAAAAAATCAATCTAAAACCTGACGACTCTCTTGAACGCTATAAAGCACGTCTCGTTGCCAAGGTTTCTACCATTAAGAAGGAATCGATTTCACCGAAACCTTCAATCCTATCGTTAAAATAGTAACTTTGTATATTTCTAGCCCTCGCCTATTCCCGTAATTAGGAAATCCGTCAACTCAATGTTTTTAATGCTTTCTTACATTGATATCTTAACGAAGAAGTTTACATTGAGCAATCCCAAGGTTCCATTGACCGTCCTGCTCCTCCTCATCATGTCTGTAGCTTACATAAATCTCTCTATGGCCTCAAATAATCCCCGTGAGCGTGGTATACATGGTTGCACTTATTCCTTCATTTACTCAGCTTCAAAGCTTCTACGACTCATCACTCGTTACCATCCAACTCCTAGTCTATCTCGACGATATCATTATCACGAGCTCACCAAATGTCCCCTTGACCAAAACCCTGTCCACACTACAAATAGAATTTTCCATAAAAGACCTCGGTTCCCTGTATTACTTCCTTGATGTTTAGGTCCACGACACCTCTGATGGTCTCTTCCTAAATCAAAAGAAAAAAATTCACACGTGACATTCTTCGTCACATACACATGGAGTTAGCTCGACTAGTAGCTACTCCTTCCATTGTCTCCGATCCTCCCTTCATACATGATGGAGATCCTCTACCTGATCCTTTCCTTTATCGGAGAACTGTCGGCATAATTCAATATCTTACTCTTATCAGACCTGATATTGCTCACTCTATCAACATCTCCTATTAGTTCCTCCATGCACGAATGACAACCCATTGACAAGTCATTAAACGCATCCTTTGTTATCTCACTGCCGTACCTCACATGGGTCTTCGTTTCACCAAGAGCGTTTACACCACCCTTTATGCATTTTCTGATGCCAGTTGCACGGGAGACGCGATGATCGACGCTCCATTGGTGGTTTTTATGATTTTTCTTGGGGATAATCTCATCTTGTGGTGCTCTCGCAAACAAAAAACAGTTACCGGCTCAAGCACCAGAGACGAAAACAAGAGTAGCCTACATCGCCGTTGAACTCATATGGATTGAGTACCTCCTCTGTGACCTTCGAGTCAATCCCAAACATCCCCCGGTCCATTGGTGTGACAACCTCTCTGTTCTCTATCTCACTTTCAACCCATTTTTTATGCTCGTACTAAACATATTGAGATCGACTTTCACTTCATCCGTGAACGCATTGTTCGTGGCCAACTATCCCTTCATTTCAGCTATCAACCCGTTGACATCTTCACCAAGGGCCTCATTTCCACTAGGTCACACCAATATGGGTTCACTGTTGGAATAAATTATGGAAAAAAAGCATGTGTTTTGATACACCGTATGTCAAGTAATATGATGTAATGATTGATATTTAAAGATACGAATTAATAATCAAGATTAAAACGTAATAATTTAATCTCAATCCTCCATTATCAAAATTACTTTAGTTTTAACGGTTGGATTTTTGCTTTACACACCACCGTATGTCAAGACACACAACTCCTAAACCTATAAATTATTTTCTTGAAGAAAAAAGAAACCCACACGTCCTCTTGACAAAATCTATACTATATAGTATTAAGCAAATAAAAGTGGTTCTATCTTAAAATGAGATATTTTAATCTTGACAATTTAATTTTTCGTCTAATGATTATGATAAAATATTAATAAATTAAAATAAATATAGTTAATATTCTAATTTTTAAAAAATATTAATTCAATAAATTTTTGTAGTCAATGGAATCAACTTTAATTGAATTTTAAGAGATAAAGATTGAAGAGTTAATTGTCTAGAGATACAATATGGTGATTATGTTTTCTTCTACCTACAATACATTATCAAAATTTCCAAGAGGTACAACCAATTTAAAAACCCACTAATTTATCCAGAGAAAAAAAACTAATTTCCATATTAATAACTATATCTTTTCCTAATTGGAATCTATGTAAATTGGAAACACTCACTTCCCAACTTTTTTTTCCCCATTCGGATACATCTATGCCTCCACACTTTCTTCCATAGTCACCGGCAACATAACCATCGTCATTGACATCAATCCCTCACCATTCTCCACCTTCTTCTTTCATTGAATCCAAAACCGTCAATCGTTCTTCCCCGATTGATTTTTTGTGCGCATAAATGACGAAGAGTACAAAAAAATTCCCCATCTTTCGCTTCAAAGAACAAAGAAATTGAAGTTGCCCGACCAAATATCATTAATTATGTACAAATATCATTGATTTCGAAAATTGTATCATGGATGATGATGTTGTACTGTGTAACGTTGATTATAAACAAATAGCATCGATTATGTACAAATATCATTAATTTTTGTCTACTGTGTATTGCGGATACATGATTTTTGATGTGCATCTTATCCTAAATCGTCGGCTGTCAAGTCTGAAAGGAGTTCGAATTTTAGCATACTAGTTCGAATTGTATCGTACTAATTCTTGCATACGTAAGACTCTTGTACATGGCAAACTTTGGGAGTAAAATGTGGATTTTTGAGTGATTATATATAAATATTATTATTTTTTTTAAAAAAAAAGATAAACTACTTTCTATTAACATGAAGCTCAATACAACATCCCAATTACATATCAAGAAGCATCTAAACTATATAGAAAAATACCATCAAAACACAGAACTAAACATAAGTAACATACAAAAATTGTTGAAGCAGTCGCTCAGGATCCTTGCTCTCCTGCCGATATAATAAACAAGAGCTGGAACTGTTCTTCGTCTCCTCATTGCAAGCACAGACTTGCCCTTTGACACTTTGACAAACCATCTTAACCAAATCTCCCAATAACAGCTCTTGACAGGAAGTTTAAGTAATCGCGTAACGAGCAGCAAGACATGAACAATATAACAGCATTCACAGAATAAATGGCCACGACTCTCAACAAGATCATTACATTGTTATATTCTACTCTTTCTATTTCTTCATGGTCGATGTGAATAAACCTATCGACAGGTCGATGTGAATAAACCTGCTCACACAACATACATAGCATACATCTTTTGTCATGAATCAAGCTTGCTTTTGCATTCATTCCTTTGTCCTGAGCCATACCAACCACATAATAAAAGCTTAAACGAGGAAATATACTGCGATGCCACACATTAGACCACCAATACACATAAGGGGCGGCAGGACTAAGCACTTGATATACAGATCTAAAAGTATTGTCATCCTCGAAAAGAGTATCAAGATCAGCATTCAACAAATGATCCCTTACTCGAAGAATTATCCACGAGTCAACCTGCTTATAGCTGAGACCACCTGCAAACTTTGTTGCTTCAAATAATAACTATGACTCAATTGTATCCACAAGTGACCATCCTTCCTTTCTATAGCCCACAACATTTTCCACAGCAAGTCAGCAAGGCATAATTCCAGTTTCGAAGGATAACAAAGCCAAGCCCTCCAGATTTTTTGGGCACGCACAGATCATCCCAAGCAAGTAAGGCACGCCTACCCCCAAATGCTTTACCAATCCATAAGAAAGATCTGCATAGCCTCTCAACCTCCTCCACGACAGCTGCAGGCAATAGGAAATATTGACACCAAAAGGTTTGAATTCCTCTTATAATAGCCTGTATAATATAATAGCTCTACCAGCATAGGACAACAACTTTGCCTCCCAGGAAGTTACTCTAGTAACAAGCTTATCAATTAACATGTCATATTGGGATACATGAAGCTTATGAACTGAGATGGGCACACCTAAATACCTCATAGGAAGTTCCCCAATATGAAATTGTATTAACTCAGCAAACTGCTCCTTCATGACAGCAGATACTCCTCCAATAATCATGGAGCTCTTCATCTGGTTTACTGCAAGACCAGACATCTCTGAGAACTACTTAAGCTGTTCCTGAATGAAGACAGGGAAAGAGTTGATGTGCTTTGCAAAGAATCGTCAGAACATCTGCAAAACAAATTTGCACCGTTCAGGTTTGCATTTAGGATGAAATTTGAAAGACCTATGAGATGCCATGATACTCAAGCTTCTCGCCAACTATTCAATCCACAGATCAAAAATATAGGGGATAAAGGATCATCCTATCTCAACCCCCTTCTCCCTTTGAAAAAGGCATGAAAACCATCATTCATTGAGATAGAATACCAAGAAAAAGTAAAACAGGTCGAAAGCATCTAGGAGAATTTGTCAGGAAAGGCAAAACATGGAAATATTTGGGAAATGAAATGTCAAGATATTTTTTAAGATCAATTTTCAGAATGCACCTGGGATATATATCTTTCCTCTCATATCCAACCATAAGTTCTTGAATCAAGAGGATATTATCACACATCTGTCTTCTAGCAACAAAAGCATTGTGTGACTTAGAAATGACAGAAGAAAGTACCTGCTAAAGTTTACTAGCCAATAACTTCGAAATAATCTTGTACAGAACGTTACAACAGGAAATTGGTCTAAACTTGGTCACCATATTAAGCTAATGACAGTGTAATTCAGTTATTTCAATAACATGCCACTATCCAGAAATTAAAGAACAGCAGCAGTGACATCCTTTCCCAATACATCCCAGGTTTTTTTTTTTTTTTTAAAAGAAGGAACTATATCCATCTGGGCCAGGTGCTTTCTCATCCTCAATACGAAGGAGAGCAATTTTAACTTCCTTATCAGAGTATGGAGCATCAAGAAAAGCTTGATGTTCAGTCAAGAGGGAGGGTCCAGCATTCAGAATATCAGTATTATAGAAGGACATACTAATTCAGTTCCCAGCAAAGAATGATAAATGAGAAATAAAAACATTCTGAATCTCTGATTCAGAAGTCAAGATACTGCTATCATCATGCACCAAGTTAGGGATACGATTCCTTCTCCTAGAAGTCTTTATAATAGCATGAATAAAACAGGGGTTACAGTCAATACCTTCCAGCCATTTAGACTTAGCTTGTTGCTTAAAATAAAGGACTTCAGCCTGTAGAAGATGCCTTAATTCAACTTTTTTAGCATTGATCCGTGCTTGCTCAGTAGGAGAATTTAGGCTATCAACCTGCAATTCACCAAAAGAGGCTCTTGCCAGAGCCACCACTGTGAAATATCCAGCATAGATACCCTATGCAGCTTTTTAAGTAATGGTTTATGCATTTTTATCATATACATCATAAATATTTCCATATCATCATATGGGATGTGATTTGAAAATATAATGACCCATCTCCATAAGTGACTAATATTGGTCATTGTATAAACAAGACATGTATTTGTTCCTGGTGTTTTAACTCGTATACTACACTCAACATAGTATGCTGTCTCCAAATATAACAAAACACTACAATAGACTCTTGATAGATTCCAAAGGCTGTGAATATTACAAATCTGTTATTGTAATAAAATATCCTGTTATCATTTACAGAAAGACTGTTTTGATGAATAAATAGAAGCAGTTTGAACCTATAAAAACTATCAATTGGACAGTGCCTGCAAAAAAAGGCACTATATATATCCTCAAGTGTGTGCTGTATATACATGTCAGTCTGCATCTACTCAAAGCAAAGATTAAGCAAAAATTAGCATGTACTAATAAATAATGGTATTGAATCTCCCCTCAATAGTCCGTGCAGACTAATGAGATTATTTGAGGCCTAACTCAAAAACAATCATCTAAATCATCTGGTAATCGTCGGCAAAGGGTACCATGGAGATATAGGCTCCAAACACGCCATAACCTGTCAATAACACCCATATGATATCATACACGGATAACCAGAATGACCAACTCTTCTAATCAGCTGAGGGACTGATATTTTCCTCAACGCCTTCAACATTACCTGATTCCTTGAACCCTTCGTTGAGAAGTTCTTCCCAAAACTCATCATCTAATTCCTGATCATCGTCGCCTCCAATCCCTCCCAGTTCGTCTTCTCCTAGCCAAGGTCGTCCGAGTCCTTGCATCTCCAATGCCAAAGCCTCGAGCTCAGTCGCCTCGGACACAGCAGAAGGCTCTCCACATTCTTCCGCGGGGCTGAATCCTAGCATTCTATCGCTTGCCTCAGGTCCTCGATCGATTTGTCGCCTTCTTTTCTTGCTCAAATCATCTTCAAGCTCCTTCTTCTTCTCCTTTTGTTGAGCCAGTTGGTGAATGAAGCTTGGATTCTGCATTGCTCTTGCAAGGAAATTCATCATCTGTTGTTGCTTTATCTCCGCATCTAGGAGCCTTTGCTCCATTGCTTGGAGATACTCTTTTGTGTTCTGTTGTTGTTGTCTCAGCTTCACCAATCCCATCATGAGTACCTGTTTGTCGCGCATCAACCGCTCAATTTCAGTGTCTATACCAAATCTTCCTACTTCGACGATAGTTGGATTGGGCATGCTTTGTTGAAGGGGGATTGCTTGGAGTGAAGGAGGAGGAGCTCTTCTTCTCTTGATGTTCTTGAGCAGGTGCCTATGTCCTCTTATGAACTCTTCGTTCGCGAACTCCCATCTGTCCGGATCAATCTTCCTGAACCCCTGCACGATAATATTCAGTATCATATCGAGCTTTGCTCATGCCGAAAATTCAGGTTGCAAGAAATCTGCAGTTCTGAAAAATATTGCAGTAACAACGTACAAAAGAGAGAGAGAGAGAGAGAGAGAGAGAGAGAGAGAGAGAGATCAAACTTACATATGTATTGAGCTGCCTGACGAAGCTGGAGAAATTGTTATGTTTAAAGTACCTAGGTAACAGAGTCATCGCAAACGCATGAGGATCCCAAACAACGAAGCTCTGCCCGCCTCGATTCCACGACACAACACCATCCGTCCCTTGATCTTCCACCATCTCGTACGTCTTGTTCAAGAAAGGAGGCGGTCCGATCTCGTGTAGCCCCTCCATTGGACGAGGCAACATAGACGAGCTCCCTTCAATCGATTCCTCTTTCACCAGGTGAATTGAATTATCCATTATTGCACCAGTGTGATAACTGATATCAAACTGACAAGCTTAGCTCATCAGCTCACAAGATGAAATGTGATCAAAGCCCCTTAAAAATTGCTCGAAAGACGATGAATGGAACCCAGTTGAGATTGAGGGTCGAATTAAAATGGGTTGTGATCAAATTTGAAGAGGAGAGGTGCTTGGCAATGGTGATGCGAGTTCAAGAACACAGAGAAAACAGAGGAAATCAGAGTGTTGGAGAGTGAGAGTGACAGAACTTGAGCAGGAGTGGTGACTAGACAGCGATGCAATCATATTTATACAGAATATTTTGGATATTTGTGTCAAAATCCAATTGACAAAAAAGGTATTCTGGTAAGTTCATAATCTTTCTGATTTTTGAGATGGTTAGAGACATAGATTAGTGGAATGAATAAAATAAGCAATTGACAATGAGGTCAGCTAGAAAGTTCTAGATGTTTGGATTTTGTACGGGTAAGGCTAGATGTTTGGATACTGTGAGTTTGGTCTCTTCGCCTCTTGGTACGAGCTGAGGAGAGGGTGGAGGTTGCTAGAAGGTTCTGGAACTTTGGTGAGGGGTATGATTTGACATTTGTGGGAGAGTTGCCTGCCAGAAAACTCAAGATGAATCCATCACGTCCAAAAAAATCCATCGGCCTAGTTTGATTCCTTTCCCGGCTGCAACGTTTTTATGTTACAGTTACATCCAAATAAATCTTGATTTGTATGGATGGATCAAAGATTGACAAAAATATTCAATTTTATTTTATGAATTTTTTATTTTTATTTTTTATTATATTCTATAAAATAAAAAAATTAATTTTATATTATAAATTGATTTTATGTTCTAAATCTATTCTTCCTGATTCGAATTTTATTTTTCTTTTTTCTATTTTGATCCTTAAATTCAATTGTAATCATAATTCTCTGAAATGACCCATCAATCCGAAAAATCGATCAAATCATCCATGATTAAATTATCAATTAATCTTCAAAAAATTTGACGTAAACAAGAAGATTCATACTAGTTTGTGACTATCATACATCAAAAAGCAAAGTACCATGACTATTCGAGACGTGGGTCTTGAGTAAGTCATTCTCATTGAGATGCATAACTAAGATTTCATTACAATATATGTCGATTTTGTTTGTATTGAATGTTAAGTCACATATCATATTATATGTTGATAGTATAAAATTGATATCTCTAAATTTATAAAATATAATTAAGATATTGAATATTTTATAGAATAGATTTGGAACTTAAAATTAATTTACAATATAAAATTAAAACTCTTTATTTTATAGAATATAATTGAAAAATAAAAAAATTTTACAAAATAAAATTCGGTATTTTTCCACCAAAGATTAAATGTAAGTGGAAATTGTGATATCTACCTATAAAAAAAATAAGACATTCATGGTTCCCTATGAAATAAGGTATTACGGAATTATCAAACTCAAATTTCCTTTCGAATTTCACTATCAATTTCTTATCACACGATGGATGAGTATAGAAAACATAAGTAGGTGTGCATATTTGAAATTCTCTCTTGCTTTACAAAAGAACTCATCATAGAACATTGAATACGATAAATTGTTTGTGCTCGAAAAAGATATCCCTGCGTCTCACAAAACTTGCAACGTTTGACTCGTAATTCATAAAACTGATCGTGCTATAAATGACCTACGCAACAATCAAACAATTTTATTTTTTATGTTTTTTGTAAATTTTTAGTGAAATATCAAAGATAATTTAAATTATATATTATAACCCTTGACGAAAATAAGTTTTATAGTGTATCATTTAATAATAGAAAATAACCCTAATCCAAGTCTCACGCACTGCTTCACTCAGCAATTCATTTAAAACTTTGTGATACTCATCATCATATAATTATGTCCTTAGTAAGACTTATTGAATTTCATAAGTAATCTCTCTTCATCTTTAATAAAAGGGACATTCGCGTCGGAATTCAGGGTTTGCTACAGTGAGATAACCTCATATCAAAATGACCTCACACGATCGATGAAAGAATATTACCACCAAGTCACTGCATAACACAAACGACAGACACAACGTTCTTTGTTTTTTATACCATGGAGTTATCTAACCAATTTATGAATTTACATTTCTTTCACACATCCATTCTCATTATACCAGTAAACAAGACATAACGCACATCATAGAATAAAAGTTCGCTGTACTCAGTATTTAGTGCACATCATTTATAGTCATTATTTTACGTGAGTCATATTTATTGACTATGTCCAAAAATTCCAATACATATTATTATACTCACGATATAATAATATGTATCATCACACATAATAAATCTAAACGTTATTTTTTATCACAGTTCTTCATATGCGCGTACTCAGCCTCGTCCTTAGTGACAACGAGCAGCGTCTCCAAGTCCTTCCCTCATCTTAACCAATGACGATAAGCTAAGCTTTATCGATCGGCGGCTTGAACCATGCTAGGTGTTAGTTGGTGATGCCGAGCCTTGATCGCCTTATTCCTTTCCTTGAATCCATGAAGAGATCCAAGAGAAGATGAAGAGGTGATAGCATGAAGTTGTGATGAAATATGGTGAGAAAAAAGTGGAGCATTAGGAGAAGTGGTGAGTGGTGAGTAGTGGTAGTGTTGCGGGTGAAGTGAGAGATTTGGCCTAAGTAGAGGGAAAAGAATCATGGTGGGGATTTGAAAATAAATCTCTATGTATTTATGTGTCAGGATTATCCGCAATTAGTATATTTTCATCAAAATTTCGATAAATAAATTTTATATCCTCATTATACAAATTACAACGTTCAATAATATATTATCTTTGTTAATAATTGAGAAAATAAATTATCTCAAAATTTTCAAATCTTTACACTCAGCACTCACGCTTTTTTTCATTTTATTCCATCACCATCGGTCATCTTCCACCTTACATCGCCTTTCATTTTCATCTTCCATCACCATAACCATTCCACTCACCACTTCTACCATAACTACCCCACCTCATCTACCACTAGCACTCCACTTCATCCACCTCCACCACAACTAATTTTACCCCCTCTCAATCATCAACATCTTTTTCTTCTCCTTAAATACTCTCTATACTCTCTCTAACTTATCCGGAAAGAAATCAAAAAAAGTAGCCTCATAATATTATCACTCTGCCTCACAAAACACTCACACTCTATATCATAATATCATCCCTATACTTTATCAAAATCAAAGACATTGGTAATCACAAGAAGAAGACAAATCAAGGAATCTAATGCCATAAACAATATAAAAATCCGATAATCGGATCAAGAGTTATTGTAGTTTTAAGATTCGTGCACATATACCATGTGTAGCTATCTCATTGTTTTCGACCATATCTTGCACTAGACCTTACAGAATATTGATTTGAGTCTATCACAATGTTCGAAATGAGTCAGGAATCCAACGATCAAACAAAGTCAACGATCAAACAAAGTCACAAAACAAAAAGAGACGCTCGAAAGATAACCAAAACCCACTCTGATCCGTTTCTTTCATGCATGTGTGTGTAGATGTTTACATATTACTTATATGGATCATAATGAGCAATTTTGAGATTATTCTAGTGAAATTTGGATGAAAAATGAGTTAGAAATCAAGTTTACTGGTTGTCACGGCCATCACCTTCGAAACACACTAAGGATTTGTGTTCTACACATCATCATGCTCGTGACAGTTTCGTTATGTCCATGACGACTATAGATGATCGAAATCATTTTTACGTAAATTTAACCGTTTTTTATTTAGTATTTGTGATGAAAAATATATTGAACATTGTTATTTTTATATCTCAGGATCAAATTGTTAGATCGAAATCAAAGTCGCAGCCCGTCACAAGAACAACAGCCCAACCCACTTGTTGAGGCCCAAAATATCCATTTCCAGCAAGCCCAACCTACTTAGCCCAATCCACTAAGCCCAACAGCAAACCCCAATCAACATCTAGCTTCCAGAAGTCCACGCGCATCAGCCACCAATGCCATCACGCCCAACCTCCAATTACGCGAAGCCAACCATGGGATTTTAGGATTTGGCACATCAGGCACACGCGTAGTCAACAAATACAAACCACGTGCACTCGCCATCATCCAGAGATCATGCGCCTATTTTGAGCTATAAAAATCAAGACGCCCTCTGCGAAAAACGAAGAGACAGAGAGACACATAGCATTAAACCACAACGAAATGAGACACAAACGCCAACCACCAAACGCCGCCTCTGCCCACCAATTGCCAGCCACCAAACGCCGTCACCATCCACTCACAGCCGACCCATCGAAAGACAAACCCCACGCTGCGCAGAAGCGAACCCGACGTCGGACAAAGGGAGACAAAGAAGACAGCAGTAGGAAACGAAGCTGCGATGAGGCGAACGAAGGCTGTGGCTGCGTGAGGCGATGAGGCGGGTGATGACGACGGAACGAAGACTGTATGGATTAAGATAAGAAATTAAAACAGAGCGTCTGTATGGAACAAATAAAGCGCCTGAAATATATGTAAAAAACAATGTTCGCTTTGTAAAACAAAAATAAAAGAAGTATTAATTTGCATACCCCTGTTAACATCCTTCCCTGTTGCTACTAACATTGCTCCCCTGAAATCGTCTTTTAAGGATGTGCCATCAAGAAAAAACAACGGCTTATAATGATTGAATCCTGCAATGGAAGCATGAAATGCAACAAAGAGCCTCGAAAAACGTTTAGTACCATCAACCAACTCCAATGTAATATGACTTCCCGGATTAGTAACCAGTACAGCTTCAACATACGACTTTAGTTTCACAAAGGAATCAGTGCAATCTCCACTCAGCAAAATCCAATGATCTGATAAAAATAACAGTGATCGGGTATTGATTTCATTGATGGAAATGATATTACAATCGGACAGTGGAAGAAAGAAAAGGAAAAAAAAAACAGATAATGAGATAGTTTCAATCAGCTTAGGGCAAATTTTGAAAATTGTATGTTTTAAAGAATACAATTTCGTATGTATATTTTTGGAATTAATTTTTCAAAACTTAAATTTGGATAATTTTCACTTATATATTAATATAAGTAAATTACTCCATTGTCTTCTTCTTCTTCGTTCTCTCTTATTTCTTTTCCTAAATTTCACTTACATCCTATTATTTCTAAAAAGATATTTTGTTTATTAAATTTTATTCAAATTCAACACATACATACAATTCTATATCGGATCAGATCATTATAATTAAATTGAAACGAAAAATACAACCCTTTTGAGATTGAAAAAGTATTACTTTATGTATCACATGGATTGTTGTAGTGATTTCAATTTTATAAAAATCAACTGAAAAAATTGATTTACAACATCTAATTGATTATCTAGAGTGTGGTCTTCTACGAGACGAAGAGACTAACAAATAAATCGAACAACCAAACCAAACAATCTGCGGTGGCATGTTGCCGGCGAAAATAACCAAACAAAACACAACCATCGACGGTATAAAATTCGCCTGAATGTTGAAAAGCTGGAACCGAAATTAACCGAACCGAAAACCCAACGTTGAGGGCGGCATGTTCCGGCGATCCCTCGCCGCCGACGGTCTCTCTCATTTCCTCCATGCCTCACATCTCCACCTCTTACTCTTACTCCTCATCTCAACCCTCCCTTTCACAACCAGTGAATCAACCTCCTGTCTGATGGTGTACAAGCAAGGCGGAGCCCCCGCGGTGTTCCATTCCCCGAAGTGTCCGCGATGGAAGCTGTCTTCGGAGTACGAGTTCGGGACGCCGAAGAGTTCGCGGTGTCAGACCGCGGTGAGACAAGGACGTCGGATGTATCAGGAGGATCGGACGTTTTGTGTGCTGGATCTTAGGGTTCCTTTTCCTGGTTCGTGTGGTTGTTTTGATTGTGTGATTTGACGTTCAGATTAGCAGTGATTGAAGGCGATGATATGATTTATCAATTAAGGGTCTGGTTTGTATTGTCGGTGTTTCTGGTTTTTTGTCGTTTCACTGGCTGACAAAGTAAAGTGTTTGATATTAATTTCGGTTTCCAAACGGATGAAACATAACTGGAAAAGAAAAAACCAGGAAAAATGGTTTACATTTTCCGCTTCCTGTTTCATCACTGGGTTTTCATTACTGGTTTTTTGTTTCTATTACTGCTTTTGGTTTTCACTATTTCTGAGCAGCGATACCAAACTGTCCCTTAACATATCATACTAATCAAAGCAAAAAAGTGCTGAAATTGTTGGTTTCTGGCAATGAGTGCAACTCACTGAGGCAAGGAAATGTTAAATGGTAGCTGGTGAATCATGTGAACCCTTGCCATGTATAGAAATTACCATCTTGGTTCTATTAAAGTATTGACATTTTGCACAGCATGTATCTTATTGAGTTTATTTTCTCTATCAAATAAGGTGATAACTGATAATAAAATTTACTTAAACCATCATTAGTGTTTAGTGATAAATTTGTGAGAAAACAATGTTTGATCATCTTGCGACTTGGGTCGAAATTTGACTCGATAAGTGAAAATTCAAAACATAAGGATTGGAATAGGATGAAGGGAGTATAACATTTTGCATTCGGTCCCTGTCCAAATCACCACATAATGTGATATCATGTTGGTTCTAGTTGTTACCTTTTCTATACACCCATCACACAGTCATTCTCGCTCCTTGAATTTTGAATATTCTAATACAACTTTAACGTATGAGATTTTATTCCGTAATTAAATATGAATACATAGTGATTGAGATCTAGTTATTCTTTGAGATTGCTCATCGTATCTCTTTTTTTGTGGGTCTAGGATGTGTATCATTCCTAGCGACCAATTGAGTATAATGGAAACAAGACCAACATGCATGAAATAATGAAGAGGGAAAAATGGTATTGTTAATCAGAGTGCTAACAGTTTTATAGGTCCAACTTGGTATCTTTATTATGTTTGGCATTCCCACTCTAGTTGGGTGACAAATGTATGAAATCCTTCCACGAAGTTTCTCACGTTGAAGAGGTTTTGCAAAGTTATCTGCCAATTGCTGCAACACCAATTTTATGTTACCGATTTTCACCTTCTCGTGAACAATAAGATGGATTTTTTTATTTTATATTATTATTTTTGGAAGTATGGTCAATTTTTTTGGGACTAGTATGCCGAAAGCCATGGGCTAAATATGGATTTTTGAATTTTGGAGTTAACCTTGGTTATTAGGTCGGATTTTCTGTGTTGATGTTTGAAAATTTACTGTAGAATTGCAATTTAAGTTTTGAGCCAATGAGAAACCTCAGTATAATTAATTTTGAGCTGTACACTGATGGAATTACTCATTCTTCTCCGTAACCCTCTTCTCAATGTCCGAAAATGATGTCCTATGCAACAAATATCCTAGACTAGTATCTGAATGCTGACATGGCAAGGAAAACTGGGGATACTGATATTTTGGAGAGATTGATTTGGCCTCCATCTTTTTCGTGGATACAGATATTTGGGTTGGTTGTTTGCAGCACCCAACAGGTGGAGTATAAATAAAAAACGGGATACTGTTCACCCTATCAGGATCTGCTCATAGTTTTGCTAGAGGATGAGGTTTGGTTGTTCAAAAGAAGTGTTGATGTTTAGTTGGATGAATCAACTATTCTGTGAGGATCCTAGGCAATTCAAGTATTTCAAGCTGTGTTTAATGTGGTTTAAACTCTCGCAGGGGCAACTAGTGTGACTGAGGCTGTGGTGGGAATTGTGGCAATTTTTGATGGTCATAATGGATCAGAAGCTAGCGATATGGCTTCCAAGCTTCTAATGGAGTATCTAAGGTTGCATACGTATTTTCTTCTTGATGTGACGTTTTCATCTATATTGGAGAGGTTCAGATTAAGGATGCTTAAACATGAAGATAAGCATTTTTCTGTACCATTACATGAAGACAGAGAGTATGAACACCACTTCTTTGATCAGGAAAGGTATGAAGTCTATGTTGATAGCAGATATTGTTTTGTGAACTCTGATGTGTGCGTTATCAAAATGGGTCTGATTCGAGTTTCAAACCCCGTTGCTCATTTTTAGTAATTACATGCGTTGGAGCATCCATCTGAACTGGTTAAGCATCCAAAATGGGAATTATAAACTGGTTGAATAGTATTCAATTGTATTAGTAATTCATGTACTATATATGGGAAATAAAAAATTTTGATATCCCTTTATGATTTTATGTACAAGCTGTTGTTGAATAGCCGTTCATCTGCATTAGTTTCTAAGCTGAATTATGAACAGTATCCCTGAAGTTGAATTAAGAATTTGTTTTCTTTTTGAGATTTTATATGGTATCTGAAGCAAACAGAGAATTTATGGCATCATTTTTGCTGCTAGTGATGTTCAGTTTCTCTGTGTTTATCTGCAGTGTTTTCTTTGTTTGTCTGGATGCTGTAGTACATGAATTAAGGTTTTAGCAAGCTGATTAAGATGAGATTAGCCTTGAACCTATAAGTGCCATCCTTGTCTTCATCATTGTCGTCATCATCGTCTAGATTTTCAAGTTCTATTAGGCGGTATCAGGTAGTAGAAATCCCTTCTTTTGTGTTCTCTACCTTGAAAAGTGTTCATTCTAGTTTCCACCCTGCTTGATATCTTAATTGATGAGTGTTAAATGTCACTAGATGATAAGGAGCATGGCTTCTACATCAAAGTTATACAGATCCATTTCTTCAATTGTGGTACACTATTTTTCCTCTAGATTTTAGAGGAAATGGTGTTGGCGTAACCTTTTCATGAAACTTCTTATATGCTGTTTGATCATTCATGCTGGAACATTTGTTGCCCGAGAATAGAAGCTGAAAACCAAGCTGGCAGTTAGAAATTTGCTAAAATATTTTGTATTTATTGGATTACTGTTTTCTCTGAGTTTAAGTGAAACTGTGAAAGACAAGGGAACATATTGTGTGAGCTGTTGCCTGCATTTTGTGCTCTACGTTGTCAAAAGTTTGGCTGAGAAGCTGGGTGCAATTATTTATGTTTCTGAATGTTGCTGGACACACATGCGTGACAGATTGAAACATACATGGCCAGAAATCTTTGATGAATCATTTCGGTTGGAGATTCTGAAAGAATCGCTGCTGAGGACAGTTGCTGATATTGATGCAACATTTTCTAAGGCAAGTTTGAATTTTTTTGAAATACAAGTTTTCTTGATTTTCCACTATTGTTGTTAACGTTGACAAACAAGGAAATGTGCCATCTAGGAAGCGTACACGTACAATCTCGATTCTGGTTCCACAGCGACTATTGCATTAATTGTGGATGGACAAATATTAGTTGCAAATGTAGGTGACTCAAAGGCTCTATTATGCTCTGAGAGGTATCAATCTCCTGAGGAAGCTAAAGGTTCGGATAGTCTTTCCTGAAACTTCTTTTGGGTTCTTTCATTTTCATTTTTTTAAAATTATTTATAATACTGTGGCTAGGAAAGTTTTATTGTTATATGTACCATTCTGTTCTGAAATGTGGGCTCAGAGTCAGCTTTAAAATTCTTGTGCTTTGCATGTAAAACTATCTCTTGTTGCCTAATGATTGTTTTACTTATCATACTTTTCGCTGGAAAATTGCAGCTACTTTACTTAGGCTGTATAGACAGAAAAGAGCTGATGGGACCCTTTCGCGGTCTAAAGGTTTCAACAACTGGAAAGAAGTTACTTCCAATGCGTCGGCATATCTGTTTGCAAGAGAATTGACAAAAGACCATCGACCCGATAGAGAAGACGAGAAATCAAGAGTTGAAAGATCTGGTGGCTATGTTTCTGATTGGGCTGGAGTACCCCGTGTTAATGGTCAGCTAGCTGTATCCAGATCCATAGGTGATGTGTCATTAAAAAGGTAGGACTCATATTCTGCTTCTGCCCTCCATAGTGATATAAGATTCTCATTCCATCAATCCTCTATTCCTCTTCCTCTGGCCTCCCCAGAAATGTCATGCACATCAGTTTAAGGACACAGAAGTTACTGGCGTAACTAAGAAATCTGCTTGTAACCTGTCCCTGGTGTTAGTAGTTGTGGTTGCAGTGCTATTCTACTCAAAATGTTCCCCTACCATTCCTGATTTTCAGGTATGGTGTGACGGCTTCTCCCGAGGTGTCTGATTGGAAACCTTTGGCTGTCAATGATAGCTATTTGATAGCTGCATCTGATGGTGTTTTTGAGAAGATGAGTCCGCAGGATGTTTGTGATTTGCTGTCCGAAGTGCAGAACAATGACTCCATGAGGCTAGAGCTTTCTTCGGGATGCTCAAATTCACTCGCTGATTGTATTGTGAACACTGCCTTTGAGAGGGGAAGCATGGATAATATGGGAGCCGTCGTTGTTCCACTCAGACCCATGGTTTTTAAGGACACCTCGTTTAATCAACTGTTGGTGCACGGTGGAGATTTTGACAGACTATCTTCAGGATCATCAAATCTGATGAGTCAGTCGGGTAAGATTAATTCTCTTTAAATAAGGCATTTCGCTTGATAACTCTATCTGTCCTGCCACCACGTAATAATTTTGTTTGAATATTCCAACATGGATATGACACAATATGGATCTCCATCTGTCTTGGGGTCCTTGAGTCACTTGTCAAGTCAAATGGTCATCCGAGGCCTTAACATTTTCATGGGTTTTAGATGATCTGAAAAATTGTCGTTGGTTTTCTTTTCTTTCGTGACAGAAGTTATGGTGTCATTTTCCCAGCAATTAGCCTTAGCTGGAGACTGACAATATCTTACACGAATAATTTTCTTTGGTCTTTCGCTCATTTAGTAGCACCTGCATAGTCCTTGTTTCGAAGCCTAGTTGGCATTTCCTGAAGTTCGGTGCCTTGTTATGAAGGTGTGGGTTTCTTGTTATTTTGACTTTTGTTAGAGGATTTTGTAGTGGGTAGATTGTACTGTTTGCTAGGATCCAATGCACTTCACTTGCTCAATTATGATGAATGGATATGTGGAATCTTGGGATGAAATTGATGGCCCATCAGTATTGGTGGTAAATCAGTATCGTGTTAAAGAGATGACGCGAACAAGTTTGAAAAAAAGTAGAAATTTTGTCATATTTTTCCTTTTTATGGCAAAGGAAGAAGTTAAAAGATTCACTGAAAAGTGAACTCACATTTAAGGAGAATTTATTCTGGTGATGGAAACTAATTATAGAAAGTAATTAACCCTTCTACTTTCTTGCAATAAAAGGAATGAAGGTAATAAAACACAAACGTCACCAGATTTATTTTGAAGGTGGAGAATTTGACTAACACTTTACTAGTCCATCTCATAATAGTTGCGCAATCGCTAAAGTAGTTACTAATAAACACGTATTTGAGGAGCTCTCTTTTACTATTGAACAATGAGCCAAAATTCTCTATTATGTATTCGTTTAAAGTATCTAAAATCAAATAATCAAGAATCTTATGAGACATTTTTGCATAAGACACATTTTGTCATTCAGCGACATGAACTGAAATCTACCTCGATACCACAAGTTTGACCGTTGCATTTTTAATAGAAACGAAGTACCTAAATGCTATTCTCAGCAACGGAATCAAATGAACAACGGTTGATGATCATCATGTTGAAGTATTGATGATGAGTTGGAAGAGAAAGAAGTCTAGAGGGAGAAGGTCAACTTAGATGATATAAATAGAAGTTGTTTGGATCTTTACTAAAACAATTTGAATTCGATCATTTTGATGAGGGGAGATCTTACCACAAAGAACTAGAACAATGATTCCCTTAGAATTTAATGTACTTCCTCCGTCCCATTATAAATGCAACAGTTGTATAGAGGAGTTTGTGCAAACTTTGATTTCCTCCAGGATGATCAAACACCATTTTCATAAACTTGTCGTGTTGCATGGATCTTTGTTTAAGTTGTGCACTTTTATCCAATGTTGAAAGAAGTAGTGCTATCTTTGAGGAAGTCTTGTAAGTGTAGTTTTCCAAAGTTTTCTATGTCATTAAATAAATATATTGTTTGTAGAAGTGATACATTTTGGACCACATTGTGTAGGTTATGAAGTATAAAATTATGGAAATGTAATGACATAATATGAGATTGATAATGATCTTGCTGAATCAGAACTTATATTTATTGATTGACATTAGCAATGCATGACACATAGGAGGGGAAGATGGCGTAGGAGTCTAAAGTAACAGTAATAACAATATACTAATGCATATTTCCTAACACAGGAGCTCAACTACATTGACGCGATGATGACGTTGTCTCCTCTATTATGTGTCAGGTCTTCTGTGAGGTCATGTTTAGCGATGTGAAATGACTTTGAAGGAAAGTTTACAATGTGAAATTACTCAAAACATAGTGTAAGGGCATTATACAGTTGTAGAATAATTAAATTGTCATATTCATTTAGCTGGTCTCACAAAGCCGGTCTCACACAGTGGCTAAAGACATGAGTTGGTTTTGTTTGTTAAATCTTGTTGAATTATGGTCTTCTTTCTCACTGTCTCTTATTATGTGTGTTAAAATGATAACAGTAATCAGGTTTTTATCATCGTACTTGAGAGATTTGAGATTGAGCTGTACCACAGTTATGAGTGATATTTTAATTAGATTTTGCTCATTATTTTAATTAGATTGAGCTCTACCACAGTTAATTGGATTTTGCTCATAATGAGTTAAAGAGTATAAACTCATTTGAATACGTTTTTTGTTTCAGTTTAGTAGCAGTTAAGACTTATGTCCAATATCCTAATTAGTTGCTCAATTAATGTAATTTCAGGTTTGGCATTCTTTTAGAGATCAAAAATCAGGTGTCATGCCCTCTTCTGAATAAGTGTTACTGATATATGAGATGTTGTATTAAGCGACATCTTCAATGAATTGGATACCGTAAACTACTTAAAAGCTACTAACTTTATGACAGGCATAGAGATATTGATGATACTTCCGATAAGAAACTTTGATGGCTTTTTTTGACGTTTCTTGAGTTAGATATGAGTGCAATATATTTAATTAAAGAGCGTTACAAGAGCATATGAGATTTCACATGTTAAGCTCAAGTGATTAATGCATATCTTGCATGAAGTTCTTATTGCAAAATGGCTATTTCTTATCTCAAGCTTACATAAAGCAGTGATGCAGAGGCATTGTGAAGAAAATACCAATCAACGCTGTTGCTATTGGCCAACCAATATCATTTTTTTTTGTCGGGGTAGTCAGTCTCTTTCTGGTATTAACTCTGTTTACCATTGCGTTTTTGGCACTTATTGCAGTTGAAGTTCCTCCAGTTCTCGCTCTGCCGGAGCAAACTTATCCAATTCATCCAAAGTTTGACCGGTTACTTGTAAGTGCAATTATTTCTTATTTGAAAGGTTAATCTGTTTAGAGGTGTATATCTATGCTTGGTTGGTGACTAACCAACTTTTCTCTGGCAGTGGGCAATAAACAAGACATGTGGGTTATTTTAGGCATGCTTAAATTTCTTGGATTTTGATGTGTGCATGCGTGTGTGCAAGCCAACTTTCTCATATCTTTTTTTATATTATCGTCATATGGAATACTGACTAAAGTTTAGATTCCAAACCCATAATCATAAGTCCAGATTGGTTGGTGCTAGAATCGCCATTTATGGGAAGAGTTTAGTTGTTGAAGTCTTGGGTTTCCCCACATAGCGCATCAACTGGTTGTAACTGAGGAAACCATATAGTGATAATAGTATCCAAAAAAGAAAGAAAGAAAGAAATAAATAAATAAATAAATAAATAAAAGAAAAGAAAAAAAAAGAAAGAAAAAAAACCATGAAGTGATTTTGAAAGCTTGCAATGCATTGCCGAACCTTGTGAGGAAAGCATTCGTGCTAGGTTGGACAGAGTTTTACATGTTAAGTACTGATTGGTTTAAGGGCTGATAAGGCTGAAAAAAAATATGCTTTTAGGTGTTCATGGTTGAAAGTTAAAAAGTATAACTTATTGTGATTTTTAAATAAGTCATAGGTGTTTGGTAAAAAATGGTTTAAAATCAGTCTGAATGTTTGGCGAAATTAATTGTTAATCAAATGAGCATGTCATGATAATTAAAATTAAAATTTTAAAAAATTAAATTTAAAATTTATTTTCAATTTAAATTTGATTAATGAAATAACCCAACATACATCAACGACAAATTAGTAAATTATCTACCCACTCCAAAACAAAATCATATTTATTTTACGATAAAAAAGAAACTAATTTGATTTTTTTATGATTGCTTTTTTTTCCTTTGTGACATATTTGAAGACTAATTTTGAATTGTTGAAATTGAGAAAAAATTAAGTTGAAACTCAATTTTTTTTTTATAGAAATAAGAGTTCAAAATTTCCTTTTATTGATAAAAAAAAACTTGATGCAATGATTAATATTAGTGTCAAAACATATTTAAAATTTTAAAACTTTATTTATCGTCCCTTCAGCCGATATATCACAACAATATTCTTGGTCAACATGGGGAGGGAAAACACCATTCAGCCAAAAAGTAACTTCAAGGGGCTTATGACTTTCCGTTATTTCTGAGCTTAAAGCAAGCACCTTTTGTTTTACCAAATATACAAACCTGGCATTGGGCTTAAAAGAAGCCATGTTGACCAGCTGAACTCGTTTCCAAACGGGCCCTATGTGGTGCGCATTGTTTGGCTATTGTTCTATTACTGTACCCCACATTGTTGTACTTCTTTCTCATTGCTTAAAATGGATGTGGTGTTGAGAGTTGGTGTTTGTTCCTTCTCCTATATTCACCAAGCTGTTAACCTCACTTATGAATGATTATGTACTTTGGAAGACATGTATTCCTCACACTTGATGAATTTTTTTAAAATTTTATTTATTTTTTCGAATGAAAGTAACTTTCAAATAGAAAATTTAGCTCATGTAAATTTCATGAAGGATTTATGTCGACCATTTTTCATGAAGGATTTGTGGTCATGCTGTAGGTCGAAGAAAAGCATGGGAGACTGGGCTATTTTTATTTGGCTGTGAACCTTAAGCGAAATGAAGAACAGATGATTGGTATTCTTGAGGACGAAGACGAGGAGGATGATAAGAAGTTGCTATCTCCTTCTCTCCCAGGAATTGATGCTGATCTTTTCAGTGCGTAAAATTGATTTCGATAACCAATGTTTTCACTCTAGTTTATTGGATCCGACTTCCTTTCTTAGTATCCGTTAGTTGTGTTAGTATTTTTCGGTTGCCAAATCAAGTTAAATGTTTCTGAAATAATGGCTTTCAACTGGTCAATCTATGCTGCAGGTGGAGCCTTGCATTTGTATAACAATCTGAACTTTTGCTTCGACTTTGGGTTAGCTTCTGATGGAAACACTGATCAGTGCATGTATCAGGAAGGTTTAACAAGTTTCCTTGCTTTGCTCCAATCAATTCCATTGCTTGATACAGGACCAGATTTGGAACCTTCTGAACGCATTACTCCTGAAATGGGGTATGTATCATGATCTCTTTCCTCCCAGTATTTGGTATGAGAGGTTGTGGTTAACTTGGCATGGATATGTGAAGTGGTGACCAATTGCATCTCTAAGAAGATTTCATGTAATGAAAGAAATGCTACTTAATAGACGATGAAGGAGATTGAAACGAAGCCTTGAAAGTATGATGATGTAATGAAGGACATGACACAACAGAGGGTGTTGAAAATTAAGTGCTATTCTGTTATTGTGTGTTTAAGATTATTAGTGTGGTGGCCTATAGGGAAAAAGGCGGGGTTTCTTCCATTCTTCTTGAAATTGTAGTTTTGTGGTTTTTGGGATCATTCTGCAACATAGAGGAGAATCATATCGTGGTAACTAGTCTTATATTTAGATTTAGTATTTAGTTCTTGCATCTTTTTTGGCAACCAGTCTTATAGCTCTTGTCACGGTCACATCTGTCATCCAATGATTCGAAAGGTTTCACCTATGTGGTAGTGTCTCGGCAGCATGGCCTAGGGGTAAGGCACAGGTCTATGTGTCCTTATTCACCTTGGATGCTGCTAATCGATAAAATGGTGAATTCCCTTGTGAACTAATGTCTCACAAAATTTCAGGAGCAGATGAGTAGGAGTCTTGATGGACTTTTGAGTCGTAGCATGTAGGAAGATGTCCTAACAGTAAAAGGGTTTATGAGAAAAATGGATGGTGAATAGAGACATGGATAGATATTGGTTTAAGTTTTACTGTCAAATGGGTTGCTAATTCTTGATGACTAATGTGGCTTTTAGCTTTTCCATGTTGGCGGTGTTACCTGCATTAGTTTTTGGATTGCTCATTATCAAGCCACCTTTTCTAAACTATCATTAACTGCTTGGTTGAAAAATTCTATTTCAAATTTGTGGTCAGGTACATCCTGAAAAAAAGATTTGGCCGTGGTGCTTATGGTGAGGTTTGGCTGGCATTTCATTGGAATTGCTCTCATCACATTATTACATCAAAAGGGGAGTTCACAAACAGAAGTTCGTCTAGGTGTCATCTTAAATTTGATTCACGTCAGGAATCTGAAGATAGCTCAAGCCAACATGATTTTCTTGGTGATTCTCGATACAATAACTTATTCATATTGAAACATATAATGGTAATTATTTGTTTCCTTGTATTTGATTTGTATGTTGCAATTGTGGTTCTTAAGTTTCATCCTTCTGGTGTGATGCTTTTCTGCTTTGAACTGGGCATCACTTAAAAATGTTTACATTGTTGTGTTCTGGCACAACAAGCAGATGGGTTTTAAGGCTTTATGTGTAGCAACTGTATTTTGCCCTGTGATATTCACATTTTCAAAAGAATGTTTACTCATGGCTAGTGCCTTTTACAGTTGCGGCCTGCGGGTTCTTGGAGGCAAAAAAACCTACATTTCTGGCTCTGGGATGTTGTTAAATTACACTAGAAATTGAATCGGTGCAACATCTCAAATATATGATAATGTTAGAATTAGCTGCTAGGCTCAAAACGTGAATATCTTATGTTATGGTTATTACTTCAACTAGTACCAATTGGATCATGTACCAATATGTTTGTTTCCTATCCTACTAACCTGTGACGCTAGGTTTAGATGACAATTCAATGGATCTTGTGTGCCTATTATTGATGTTTTGAGTAAGTACCTTTTCTAATTCTGCAGTTTAGATCAACTCATTTCTCACTTTGTACGTGCTATTTGAGCTTATGAATCCATCTTGTGTAACTTAGCTTTACTCATTGGCCCAATATTTATGTTTATTCATTGTATAAGGTTGACATGTTACTAAGAAGAATTTAGTGGATTGACATGTTACTAAGAAGAATTTAGTGGAAATAAAAACCATATTGAATTAGCCCACATGGGATTACTGATGTTAATGTCTTATTCTCAATTTTGCGTGCTTGGTGTCAGTGCTTTGTTTTGCACTGTGGCTTCATACATGTGATGATTTTACGCAGGTGGAGAAAGGAAGTAGTGTATACTTGAGCGGTTTACGGGAGAAGTACTTTGGTGAAATGTTCTTGAATGCTTCCATGTCTCTGAATGAGCTTCTTACATCAGGGATTCAAAGTACTTTCGATGATGAATCAACATCTGATTGGGATGATCTTGACGAAATGAACGATGCATCTGAGGAGACTCCTGATGGTGAGACTCTTCAAGAAGTGGTGCATGAAGAAGGATTACATCATATTGCCCGCTACGTTGAGTCTTTTGAGTCGAGGGCCAATGAAATATGGCTTGTATTTAGGCATGAAGGGATTTCTTTGTCGAAGCTCATGTATACAGCTGAAGAAATAGAGGGTCATGATCAGACTGAAAGAGGCAGACATGCTCCATTGTTGTGCCCATCAGAATGGTGGCACTGGTTGAAGACAACAGATGCAGGACAAAAGCAAATGCAAAATCTAATATGGCAATTGGTGAGTTCTGGTTTACTTTCCACTAATGTAGCTCTAGCAAACTTGATTTCTTTTTTTCCGCCTTTTCATGAACTTTTTGTCAGAAACCTCGTATTTTGCTCAGTTGATGGCAGTCAAGGCTTGTCATGATCGTAATGTTACCCACAGAGATATCAAACCTGGTGAGTTCCTTTACATAATTCGATGTTTCACTCCATGATTATGTGAAGTTGTAGGAAGGAGGCTTTGTTTGCTTTTCCTTATCTTATTCTTCAACTGTGCACAAGCTGTCAAAGGAGAGCTACTTAACCATTTATCCAAAGAGTATGTTAGCTTCTTTGGAAATGGAGGACACTTGATGCTGCCTCCTGAAAATATATGATTTATGTGCTCTCGAGACGAGGAAGATCAATATGGGATCATCGCATTTAGATTATATCCTCATATTTCATATTTGAAGCTTCTCGGAAAGCAACTAACTGTGTTTCTCATTCATCTGAACCTTGAAGAACTTGAAGTTGCAATTATTTGCTAGTTACTTTGCATGAATAAGCATATTGTTTTTTCCTCATTTAAGAACATGCCTTACACTTGGTTGTCTATTATGTTGTAGAGAATATGGTGATTTGCATTGAGGATCAAGAAAGTGAGAGATGCTTGAAAAGCGTAGATCAGGACTCAAAACATGTAACCCACATGTATGGAACTTTCTACAATATTATACTGGTTGTTTGTTTATTCTAGAAAACTTCTCCCCATCCGTCCAGTTTCTGATGAAAAGGGATGAGGGAAAAAGATGGATAGAGGTAAATTCTTCTTTCCAGATGCATTCTGATGTATGCATGGTGGACATTGGAATTTCACTCGCTAGTGTGGTCAGTAACTTTGAGGCCCAAAATTGTTATCGGCCATGCTCAAAATGGCATCTAAAAATTCAGCTGACTGAAAACTGCAATCAGGGTACAGTATGAAAAAGGAAAAGGTGTATGTGTATTCAGGCTGGTTCTCTTTCTTTTTTCGTTCTTTATAGCATTCGGTGCATGGACTCTTGGTTGGATTTTAACTCTCCTGGGTCTTTTTTTGCCATATAACAACCAAGTAATGCAGCCCTTTCTATTTTTCTCATTAACCTGGAATATGATGCGAAAAGGCTCATTATTGTTTTTTGGGAAAAATACACTTAACCCCCCTTTAGCTCAAGGACACTTAAACCCTCATACTTTTGAATTATACAAATATCCTCTCGTAACCCTTATTTTTGGCACTTAACCCCCTCAATTTTTGACACATTGTCCCTTTATTTTTAAAGTTCAAGGGGTTATCTGCCTATTTTCAAAGTTCAGGAGGCCATATGCAAATTAATGAAAGTTTAGGGGGAAGTGTAATTTTTCCTTTTTTTTTTCTCACTAATAGTTTATGGGGAACATAGTTTTCCGTGTATGATATTGAACCTGATTCTGGTAATAGTTGTTCTCTTTGACAATTTTCAGGCGCATTATTGATTTTGGTAGTGCGATGGATGAATTCAACTTGAAGCATTTATATGGATCACGTGGACCTTCTAGGTAACTGGCGTCCATTCTTTGTTTTATTAGATTACCGGTTTAAGTTCCTGATAAATTAGTCTATTAGCTTTCTTCTGTTTTTTTTTTTTTTTTGGCCAATGTTCAGTAGATTGTGAGATGGCATGACATGTTTGAGTCTTTGATTAGTATTAGTTATGATACCGAAGGCGAAGAGGTCCATTATGCTTCTTTATCCCATTGCTACTTGAGAGTTGATTGGAGAATGGATGTGATGTCTAGTGTCAATCTATTGCATCTATAGTTTCCTGACTTGAAAAGTGAACTTTACTGGAGGATTTAAATTTTTGCTTTCTTTTTCTTTTAGTTTTTATTCCTTTAAACTTCTGCTGGTTAATATATATTTTTTAGTTGCTTCGCATTGCCTTGATTCTCTGCCTTGAATCTCACCTGCTTACTGCATGCGATGATGATATACTGATAGCTATCTTAGTCTAATGTCTGATGAATGGCTGTTCTGGCCTAGGGAAAGGGTGTTTCTTATATTTGTGGAAAGTGGTATGCAGGGCTGAGCAAACATATGAATATACTCCTCCTGAAGCATTGCTGAACAATAGCTGGTATGAAGGACCTACAAGCCGAATTCTGAAGTATGTCTGGCTTTATCGTCTTCCATGGGATCTAGGCTTTTTATATTAATACTGTGTGATTAAAAGTTAGGCTGTTTATAATTGAGATCTGATCAATATTGTCTTTCTCTTTCATAGGTATGATATGTGGAGTGTTGGTGTGGTGATGTTAGAGTTGATTTTAGGATCACCTGATGTTTTCCAGATAAGCACCCTTTCTCGTGCTCTTTTGGATAAGCATGTCGGAGGCTGGAATGAAGATCTAAGAGACCTTGCTTACAGGTAAATATGCATGATAGTGATAGAGTGATATAGTTTTCTTTCCAATTCCCAAGAGCAATCTGAAAGAAAGTAAATACCTCACAAAGCGAAACATATTGTAGGAAATGTTTGGAAAACATATTCCCCTGTGATTTTTGAAGGCCTTTTCTATTGAATTTTGATAGTTGATTTACTGAATCATCCGCATGTCCCAATTGATTGGCCGGTGAGCCTGTTATAGATTTGTCAGAGTCCGCTGATTAATTTCCGATTTACCAATTTAAAGTCAAATCACTCCTCTTGTTTGAAGTTACTAATGGGTAAAGTTTTTTATAAAATAATGATGAATAACCGTTTTTGTATATATAAAAAATGATGAATAACTGTTTTTTTTTTATCACCCCAAACTTTGACGTCGATTTTGATTCCATTCTACTTCAACTTCAGTGAAATCTTGGTTTTGAGATACTGCCTCGTTATGCCAGACTTAGGTCGTTCATGGAAATGTGCATATTGGTATCTGGCCATACAACCGGAACAAACCACCAGGTAAGTTTTCTGTCATTAAGATTGGTTTGGGTAGTATTTCTGCAAGCGAACTTTTGTTTATTAAGCTTGCAAATGATTGGTTATGGTTCCATTGTATTAAAAACAAATCAGAAAGACTGTTATATAGTGTTCTAATTTTTCGGATTCTACAAGTCCTTTATGTGCTTGACTGGGATATGATGAGCATAGGATGAGATACTATGTTTGAAAATGAACTATTGGCTGTGTTGGAGGTTCGTGTCTTGTATCTGCCCGATCCAGTAGAAACTTTGTGTAGATGGTGTTATGATGGTTAAATGTTTACTTCTTACTCCTTGATCATAAGTTTATGATGCTCATCTTGGAAAAGCCTCTTTTGCACATTAGATATAGAAAAAAGGCTCAAACATGTCCTTACAAATGGGTTTCTAACTCTTTTTAATCAGGTGAAGTAATTGTAGTAAGTTTGGCCTTTTGTTTTCTCTTTCATTTCTCATGACAACTGGACTGCGTGCTCTGATTAAGACTAAAGACAGTTTCATTGTTGATATGCAACTGTTTTATTAGCCTTGAGTTGTAAGTTTGTGTTGGTTTGAATACCAGTAGATGTGTTGCCTGCTTTTCATCCATTGATTGAGTTGTGGTGTGACAGTGGAACTAGCACATAGCTGAGTGCAGGATGATGCTATCAGGATTAATCCATCTTTGACTCACCCAATGACGATCTCCATCATAAGAACCAATTTTGTTGTTGCTATGTACCTTTTTTTTTTTATCATGTCATGAGAGGAGATTTGCTCTTCTTATATCAGAGCCACTTGATCTGTCAATAGTACTCACCGTCTCGTGTTGCATTCTTGAACTATCCACTTGTGTTTTCTCGGTTTCCATGCCCTCTTCCTATTTTTTTGGAAGTCTAATGCTCTGGTGTGGATCTTCCTCTCTGCTATGTAGGATAAAATTTCTCCAGCCTCGTGGAAGTGTTCTGAGGAGTTCTTTTCAAACCTGATGAAGACAAGAGATCCTCTTAAGATTGGGTGATTACTGCTGTTCTTTAATCATGAATATCACACATGCTATGATTTGTGCTTTTTTCTTACTCATGTCATGATGCTGTCAGGTTCCCAAATGTTTGGGCAATGCGTTTGGTGCGCCAACTTTTATCTTGGGATCCTGTAAGTAAAACTTCGGATGATGTTACTTTAATAAGTCTAGTCAATACGTTTGTTTGCTTCGATTTAGTAATCGGTATGCTCTTTCTTTCTTATGATGGATGTGCCCAGCATATCAAGAGGTTGAATGCTGGATATTCTGTATCGGGTCAGCAGTACAAAAGGAATATATACTTTTATTTGATAGCATATAAATTCATTCGTTGTTTCCATGGAGTTCTTCTCAAATTATGCTGCTATAATGTTCATTTTTTTCTCTCCTACAATGTAGGATGATCGGTTGAGTGTGGATGACGCCCTGCAACATCCCTATTTCCTCCTTCCTCTGAAACCATGATCTTTGCGAACCCAAAGGGCCTTCTTCCCCTGAAAGAAACTTAGGGCATGAAGGATATTCTGATGGTCATGTGGAGAAGGATATTCTGGTGTCTCTTCAGGTCCTACTCGTCAGACCTATCAAACCTCACTGCTGATGGATGGATCAGCATGTGTTTCAGATTTCATGCTCAGTCAAAGCATCTCAGATATCTAGGGATAACAGTTAATCTTCTCAGGGATGCCACTGCTCGATGGCTTTGTGTATATAATCCATCTTGCAGTGCAAGGACAGATGAGGTGCATGCTGTTGGGCTTCCGTTTTGTCCCAATTTCTACTCTTTCCAGTTTCCAGCATATAGTATCATTTATACACAGGTCAAGTACATATCGTCGGTATATAGAATGATGTAATCCAAGAATCACAGTTGCAACCCAAATGACCATGTACATCATCAAAGCGCTATATTAATAGAATCATTGATCCGAGATTTATATTCTGACTGTTACTGCATATCTTATAGGAGTAGTAGTTAACATAAGAGCATCTTTATTAGAAGTTCTTAGAGTGTCACGTCAGCATTTTAAGAACTCCTTCTAAGAATCTCTCTTTTCATTGCAAAGAACTTTCTGCACATGTAACATTAGCATAGAACTCCTTCCAAGAATCTTCTTCTCCACTGGTAAGAACCTCTTTAAAAATACTTAATTTATATTAATTGTTTAATAATCAATTTTATATCATAACATTACAATCATGGAACAAAGCAAATTAAAGAAACATTACAATTTAATTTGGAAATTCATCTCCTTCAAACCACGTCCAAATATACTCAATCAAGTCTCCGCGAAGTTCATGATGTGTTTCTTTATGACGCATATCCGCAAATCTTTAAAGGTAACTGCTAAAACCTCCCACTGGCCCTTGTGTTGCCGTAATTGGAGGTTCATCTTCTTCATTTACTACAATTAATGGCTTCATTTCCTTCATCTTCGATAATCATATTATGCAAAATGATACACGCATACTTGATATCCTTCAAATTATTTCTATACCAAAATCTCTATACACATACATGAATTTCCAAAATTTCTATCCATTGAAAATATGTAAAATAAAATTGAAGAGAAATTTGAGAAAATTTGTAATAGGAGATGAGAAATTGTTATGATAAATTGTATGGTGGATAAGTTGTGTTTATTGATAAAAATTAATTTCAATTAAAAAAATACAACAAAAAAACGACCATAAAAAACGATCATAAAAAACGGCTACATTTAACGATCAGAATATAGCTTTTTTTTTTTTTTTCAAAAAATACAAGTAAAACATAAAACAACTTTAATCAATTCTGACAACTTTTGAGGTTCTTATATAAGAACCTCAAAATAAACCAAAATATCATATCAGCAAAAATCTTTTCTCCCCATTGATAAAAGTAAGATTCCTATTTTAAACACCCCAATAAGAACCTCCAATGGGGTTACTGGATGGAAATTTTGGCAAAGAGAAAAGATCTGAGTTCAGTTCGAGTCTCAGAAGTCAGATTATTTTAAATTCGACTGTTGTATCATGTTGCATATCCCAATATTGATCACATTTCACACCATATACATACATACAGCTAAAAAAAAGTTACAGTTTTCTACCACGCTGAACTTGCCATCGGATAATTTAGTTGCTATTTACAAAATGAGTGGCAGTTTCCCACCCAAAAGCTTATAATGAGTCCACCAATGGTGTCGGAAGAACTCAGGTGATAAATAGGTTTACATTTGGTTCCTTTCACGCCTTTCCTTCCTCCATTCCCATGGTTCCTCCGGGTTTGCTGCAGCCCACAGACCAACCCGCCTAGCTCGAGCCTCTTTCTCCCACTATGTTTTTGACAGAAAATGAAGCATTAGATTTTTTAAGCGCATTTATCCAAAAAAATAAAAATAAAAAAGTTAAGCGCAGCTTTGCAGACTGTATTGAAAAAGTGACGTACATTGGCAAATTCGATTCGTTTGTCATATGCTGCATAATGCCATGCAAGTCCTTTCTTCAACATCAGTTCCTGAATGATTCAGAAATATAGATTCCACAGTAAAACCAATACGTGACACAGGATTTCAATATCACAGGAGTGAAGTACTCGTCCATTGTCGGTATATGAGCCAAGGTAGACCTGATAGAAGTATGGTCATATGATCGAACTCTTTTTGTGGAATCGAATCATAGAGTCAAAGTTATCATCGAGATCCTGACTACCTTGATAAGAACCACTACCTGTGCAAAGATATTGTTGCAATAAATGTCCGCCACAGACCTGCCATAACGATCTTCCCCATAGACTAGTACCCTCAGACATCTTCCCTGGACAAGCTTAACCAGTTCCTCCTTGGCTTCCTTTCCATATGGCATCGCACTCTCAGGGGCATCAATTCCCCTGGAATAATCCTCAAGAAAAAAAAGAAAAAATAAATAAATAATAATCCTGAGTTTTGTGGAAAATATTAAACTTGCAATGAATGAATCGTGACATGATCCACCCATACCTCAGTCGAATCCTATACTTCCGAGCAAGGACATCCTCGTTCTGGATATTTAGTACCCTGTGATATAAGCATAATACTTATTGTCAAAGTGAAACAGCAGTAAGTTCAAATAATGGACCTAAGCTAACCATTCCTTTTTTGTTTTTCAAATCAGTGAGAAAGGAAACAATTAGGACAGAAACTTGGCATACCGGTATCCAGATTCAATCATAGACTGATGTAGAGCATCCGCCACATCATAGTTCCTCTCAGAACGTGCCTGCGCCCTTTGAATGGTTGCTATTCGGACGTCCTGAGGAACTGATGATGACTCACGAGGATCAGCTGTGCTTACATAAACCGTTATAGTGTCTCCATCGGCCACAGCCTTCGCGTCCACCTGGGGTTAAACCATGAATACATCATATCGAGATTATTTTTTCGAAATCATAGCACAAACCACACAACTTTTCTACAAAATGGATATTTCTTAGATCAGATTACTGGTAGAGAATGGAATATAAACTTCACGCCGTCCGGCCATCTTGAAGGGTTGTCGGCGAGAGGCTGCACTAGACTGTGAGGAAGAGGAAGGCAATAAAAAGCAAGCAGACCCTGTTCAAATAAATAAGCAAACCATGAACCCAGATGAAATCATGAAATACAAATGTACATTATGCACTGCATTTCCTTTCCAATTATTATGGCAGAACCGAAGAAGGTAGCTTTGTGAAGAATTACCTCAACATCAGCGGTACGATGTCTCTTCAAGGTCTCGATCACAAGCCTAGCAGCCTCCTCCGGTGTTTTAGGTGGAGGATTGCATTCCTTCCATGCCAACAGCAGTTTCCTATACCTATTAATAAATAATCTCAAGTGTTTGAAATTAACATGGATCAAAACAACTCAACTTCACTATCCTTGAAAATAGGAAAGAGAAAATGCCAAAAGCGCCCCTAGTTTCTTCACATGGTATCAATTCACTACCAGGACTACATTACTGGTGGAAGAAGATCCATGATACAATCAGTTAAAGCTCCTCATCATGTCAATGCCTACCAAGGTATAAATAAACCATTGAGAATGTACTCGCAACGCCCCACCCAATCCTCGTTACCAAAGAATTATCAAGAACCGCTTTCCAGGCACACAACCCATCCGAACATTACTCCACGTCAACCATGCTTAACTGTGAGTTCTAAAGTAATTGGCTACGAGAAGGGAGGTGCACCTTGTTGGTAGTACTATCAAACCGTTTAAAACTTTTCCTGGGGTATTACAGCACTACTCCACCACACATACCATACAAGATGGCAAACTATACACCGATGATATGGCATAGGAAAGAATTGTTTATCAATGAGTCCATCCGTAAATGTTTTCGGCGTACAGCTCGATATCATTCACCAGTTATAATGTAACTTACCAGTTCGCCTGAGCCTTCCGAGACGACTTAACATGCTCATCGAGCCCCGGAGGCACCTAAAATCCCAAAACCAAAAACCCATAACAATTCCTTTAATCACCCCCAAAGCCGAATAATCATCAAAACCCAAAGGCACCACAAAACCAAGATCATCTCTTTACCTGTGAAGTGACTTCGAATCGGAGCAGGTCGTATGCGAGTGCGGTGAGCCCAACGGTCTCCGCATTGACTCCGTGGGGGCCCAATGCGGGCCCAGAGACGGCGTCGTCGTTGCCCGATGAGCAGCAGGCTCTGAAGAGAGATCTAAACGCGTTTCCCATTTCTCAGGTGAGGTGGTTTGATGATTTGGTTCTGTATGGTTCGGGTTCGGACAAGGAGAGTTGATTTTGGGGATGGATTTGAGATATTTTTGGTGTGGAATTGAATTCGAAAGTGATGCAGCTAGCAAGAAAGATCGTCTTCTTCTTTTTTTCGATTGTTTATTGGGTTGTGGGGCAGGGCAAAGGGGGAAGTGGGAAAGTGTGTGACGGACTAACGAATTTGCAGTCTGGTCCAAAGTAAAGCCCGTGACAAGTTGATGCGGCCCAAGTACGCGGCCCATCAAAGAAGGCCCAAGTTTATCCAAGGGAGGTACAAACCTGGGGAGGTGATGTTCTAGAAGCCGCAAAGGCTTTATCTTGAGTAGGTTGGTACCAAAAGTCTACATGTAAATATAGACCATTAGATCGTTTTGATCTCCACCGTTGGTTGTGGATGACAAGTTGTATATAAGGGGATGTTTGGCTCATTTGCCAAACCATCCATCCATCCTTGAGTTCAATCTTGTGTAAACCCAAAAAACCCCGAGAGTAATACATTGTGTTTTCCTCTCAAA
>LIEC01011468.1:42417-114710 GCA_001925005.1 Drosera capensis | reverse complement strand
AATTACACAAAAATCGCACTCGATCGAAGTGAGATGTAAATTTTTGGAATCTCACCACAAGAAAGCGGAAAGTGTTGCGAAAATTTGTGTTGAAAGGAATTGGGAATTGCGAAAAGCGGACAGTTTGAATGAGGGGAAGATCTGTATGGTGGTGGTGGTGACGGCGGCGAGTGGCTGCCGGCGGTGGTCCGGGTCGGATAGTAAGAGTCTTTCAACTACTTTTTTTTTTTTTGAAGGAGACGCTTCTCTTTTAACGAGCTTGATTATTTAAACCTGTACGATCCCACCTGTTGTATCATAATATGAGAATTTGTAAGGTTCATTTAAAATCATGTTTTGGTTGATTTTATATCATAAAAAAAATTATTGACAAGATTTCTATTTCTCACAATCAATGTTTCACAATATTCATAGGAATTTTTTATGATATAAAATCAGTTAACATGACTCATTTTAAATCAATTAGATATTTCCTATCATATATAGATATGAATATAAATCTCGTTTTTATTTTAAATAATATCTAATCGTTTCGCAAAATATACGTATATAACTTACACTATCATTGATGTTTCACGATAAATTTATAAAAAATTATATTTGATCATCGTTACACGCATGTCGAATTTTACATCAACACCCGTATAAAGTCAACAAGTTACAAACATAGTGGAATAAAGGGAGCTTTTTTTTTCATTATAATATGGAAGAGTTGACACTAGAAACTTAGGATGATGTGTCGTGATGTACGTTATTTGTATATAATATTGTGTCAATTGATATGAGTCGCGAGAAGGAATTAGCGATAAGTTAGAGAGATAGCGGAAAAAACACCATCAAAACATAATGAATATTTTTTATTAGAATATATTAGAATATAGATAGTGCTCAATATGATTGTTATGTGTCATATTTTGTAGCATATTCTCCACTATATTTTTTATAAATAGGAGACTCTTGTACATGTTCTGTACACTTTTCATATACTTCAATACATGAAAATATTCTCCTTGTTGTGCTCTATTTCCCTTATCATGGTATGAGAGCCATTCTTTTGGTAAATGTCCGATTCTGAAAATCATTATTTGGGATTTCGTTGATTGTTCTCTCGACCATCCAACACCAAAATTGTGTTCCTTTTCCAAGACGATTTCAACCACCACGTTCCGCCACAACTCACCACTCCGAATCTGTCACCGACAATCCCATCTCACTTTGCACCACCACCACGCATTGCCACCTTAAGGCAACGCCGTCCTCACTAGCCACCAGCTGCGATCGACGAGCCCGCCATCATCTTCACCTCTGTGGGTTTGCCACTGGCAATCGCCGTGACCTGTCGCCAGAGTTCGTGTCAAAGTCAAGGCGAGCAGACCCCTCGCCAGTGACTGTCAAAACCAAGTAAACGTCTCACTTTCGATCTCACACCAAGAAGCTCGTCTGTCGTCTGCGGTTTGCACGCTTCCACGTCTGCCGTCTGTCGCCGTCTGTCGTCTGTGTTGCTGACCTGGAAGCCACCACTTGCCTTCCCCAGCCATTTCACGCCGCCTAAGACGTAGACGAACCAGATCGAGCCACCACTCGAATAGCTCCAGAGACGACTAAGCCAATGAGCCGACTGAGAGGAGCTATGTGAATGTTGTTTGCTTGCTTGTCCAGCTGTCGTCTGCTCCGCTTGCGAGAGCCGACGAGCCACCAACAACAGATCTATGCTTAGACGAGCCATCAACAACAAACCTGTGCTTGTCTGCTTCTCATGCTTCATCCTCGGTTGCCGTTTGCTTCTCGTGCCTCGTCCTTGGTTCTCGAGCCACCGACTGAGAGTCGTTTGCTTCTCATGCTTCAGATCTCGTGCCATAAAAAAAACATGTCAAACTTGAGCAACGTGTTCCTTGTTGCTGTATTCTCCGAGTCAGCAACTTTCATGGCTTCTGTGCCCAATTTCGATGTGATGCATCCCGCCAATATCATACTTGATGGTACCAATTATGATCCTTGGATGTCTACTATGCGTCGGTTTTTGCAAAATTGTAAATTTTGGCACGTTATAACCGGCGAACGCGTCAAACCTGAGCTCGACAAAGACGAACTTGTCTCTACATATCCGGACCGGTTGGAAGATTAGGACAGTCTCAATCATAAGATTGTCTCGTGGTTTATCAATACCTCTATCCCATCTATTGGGTCCCTTCTCAATTCTTTTGATGGTGCCCACGCCGCATGAGATTTTCTAGGTGAAAGATACACTACCACTGATCTTGCTCATCAGTATCAACTTCTCATTCAGTTACAACATCTTCGATAGGCGGTGGGGCAGTTGGTGGATGCTTTTCATTCTCAAGTGAATAGTCTCTGGGATCAACTTTCTCTCTCTGAATCCAAATGGCAGTGTACTAGGGATGCTGCCCTATTCACTACCTACAAGGAACATCTACACTTGATTCAGTTCCTCATGGCCTTGTGTGATGACTTTGAGCCAACAGGAGACAGTTTACTTCATCGTCATCCTGTGCCTACTCTTCGCTCCGCTTTGTCAGAATTGATCTCGGAAGAAACACGCCTCCATACTCACCCTCCGAAATCCACCGATGGAGTTTTGGTGTCTGCTCCACCCAAGTCTCAATATACCCGGGGCAGAGGTGAGAAATCCAAGAAAAAGTGCAAGTCTTGCAACTACTGGGGGCATACGATTGATGAATGTTGGACATGTATTAGCGCATTACGACGTGATGGTCTTAACCCAGTTACTGTTGTTCAACTCGACTCTGATCCTGGATCGGTGGTTCCTATAGGACCATCCACTTCTTCTATCTCTACATTTGATTTGGAGGTTTTGATCAATCAGGTTCTCTCATGTCGTGAATCTTCATCTACCTTTGTTCTGCTTGCCACTCTAGGTACCAACTCTTGGTTAATAAACTCTGGTTGTTTTAATCATATGTCATCAGATTCCTCGATATTTACCAATACGAAACGTATCTCTCAATCTTCTAATATTCATATTGCTAATGGATCTACTTTAAAAAATAATCATGTTGGAACCATTGCTAAACCCGAACTCACTGTTCTCGATACATACTTTGCTCTTGACTTATCTCTTAAATTATTATCTGTTGGGCAACTTTGTGATCTTGGTCTTGATTTATATTTCTCTACACATGGTTGTATAATATAAAATTCTCATACTGGTCAGCAGATCAGGACAGGACGTAAGGTTGGACGTCTATTCGAGTTAACTTCACTACATCTTCCTATCTCTGTGAATATTGTAGCCTCTACAAGAAACTCCACATCTTTAGAGTTATGACATTCGAGACTATGTCATGCTTCTTTATCTCGTATTCGTAGTCTCGTATCTAGTGGTTATCTTGGGTCTATTCATGATCAGTCTTTTGATTGTATTTTTTGTTAATTGGGAAAACAACATGTTTTGCCTTTTAATTTAAGTGATTCCATTTTTTTCTAAACCTTTTGATATTATCCATTCTGATATGTGGGGAACAGCTTCTGATCCTACTATTGAAGGATCTAGATACTTTGTCATTTTTGTTGATGATTTCTCTCGATTTACTTGGATTTACTTATTGAAACGAAAATCAGATTTTTTACAGACTTATCGTGAATTTAGAAATAAAATTAGAACTCAATATTCCAACACTATAAAAATATTTCGTTTTGACAATGCTGCAGAATACATTGATTCCGTATTTCTTACTATTCTCTATGAGGATGATATCATTTCTCAAAAATCTTGTCCTGGTACCTCTCAACAAAATGGGCACGCTGAGAGAAAATATCGACATATTTTCTTCAAGAAGTCCTCTGGAGGTATTACTCTTCTTCTGCTATATGTTGACGATATGATCATTACAGGATGATATCTCTGGTATTAAAAAGTTAAAGGAGTTTCTCAATGCACAATTTGAGATGAAAGATCTGGGAATAGTCTCTTACTTTCTTGGCCTAGAGGTCTCTGAATTCTCTACTGGTTACTATTTGTCTCAAACCAAATATGCATCAGATCTCCTCTCTCGTGGTGGGATAACTGATGTTAAGACTGCTGACACTTCCTTAGAGACAAATGTCAAATTGCGTCCAACTGATGGAGAATTGTTGAAGGATCCCACTCGTTATCGTCAATTAGTCGAAAGTCTGATATACTTGACTGTTATTAGACCAGATATATCATATGTTGTTCACTTGGTGAGTCAATTCATGACATCATCACGATCTACACATTTTATTGCGGTTCTTCGAATCTTACGCTACGTGAAAGATACTATCTTTCACAGTCTACACTTCTCATTCTCTTCGATCTTACAACTGCATGCTTTCTCTGATGCTGATTGAGTAGGTGATCCTACTGATCGACGATCTACTACTAGCTATTGCTTCTTCCTGGGTAGCTCTCTTATTTGTTGGCGTTGTAAAAAATAGTTTGTTGAGGTCTCACGTAGAATCGTGGTTTAGCTGACACCACTGTTGAGCTAATATGGTTACGATGACTTCTTAGCGATATGGGTGTTTCATTCTCCACCAGCACACCTATCCATTGTGACAGTCAAAGTGCTATTCAGATCACGCACAATGATGTTTTTCATGAACGTACAAAACATATTGAGATTGATTGTCATTTAGTACGACACCATTTTATTCAGCGGACTCTCTCACTTTCTTCAGTGGCATCGCTTGATCAGCCTGCCGATCTCTTCACGAAGACCTATCCACCAGGACAGTTCCATGCACTTGTATTTCAAAATCAATTTGATTTCTTCAGAACCACCTTAAGTTTGAAGAGGGGGTGTTAGAATACATTAGAATATAGATAGTGCTCAATATGACCATTATGTGTCATATTCTGTAGCATTTTCTCCATTATACTTTCCATAAATAGGGGACACTTGTACATACTCGGTACACTTTTCATATACTTCAATACACGAAAATATTCTCCCTGTTGTGCTCTATTTCCCTTATCACTTTTCCCTTCATCACCCATCAAGCTCTCATTTTCTTCCCCTTCTGTGTCCCTTTCAATTCTCAACACCAGACATACACCGTCCAGCGATGGTGGCCGCCGCCATGGCTCTCATCCAACCACAAATGCCCGAACTACCTCTCGATCTTCCGGCCGTAAGACCACAGGCCGGACATCCTAGGGATCCTTGCCATCGAGACCACCAAGACCATGTCTCGTCTCGTGTCCCTATACAAGTCCCTGTATAGTCATAACAAGGTGTTCCAGGCCTTGCCTTTGAGATCGCCAAGACTTTGGAGCCAGCCATTTTGGCGATGGATGCAGAAAGCAGAGTCATAACAAGGTGTTCAGGTGTTCCACGCAGCCCCGCCATCCACTGTATGACGTTGGTGGAAAGACACATGAAATCAGGAACAGTAATTGGGGAACAGGCAAGGGAGAACCTATATAATATGCTGCCGGCAAGCTTGAGGACGTTTGTGAAGTCTAAGCTGAAAAATGCATGGAAGGAGTTGGAGGAGTGTGGCGGAGAGATGGCGTTGGCAGAGGGATGGAGGGACGCAGTGAAGGGGATCATGGAGTGGCTAGAACGCATCGCACTTGCCACATTGGCGTGGCAGTCAGAGAGGAACCTGGAGAAGCAGATGTTTGATGCAAGGCCGACGGTGCTGCTGATGCAGACACTGCACTACTCGGATTTGGTGAAGACGGAGGCTGCCATAGCCGAGGTCTTGGTTGGACTAAGCTGTGCATTTTGGCATGAGGAAGGGAGGTTAAACGATGATTTGTAAAGCTAATGACTATTCAAAACACTAATTTGATGGATTCAATGCACCGTTTCATTCCAAGTACACCAGGATCCTGGTAACTGATTTTCCAGGCTGCTCAAAGACAAAGCTAGATAACATACAGTTGTACGTTGAACTCTCATGTTACTTTACAGAAGCCGAGCACAACTTTCCTATATGCATATGATTCCGCTATAATCCCTTGACCTCGATACTCAAATCCAAACACTCAGAAAAGCTTCAAGTAACGAACCGAACTGATTAGTCCATGTTTCAGGCAAACTTATATTGTACAAAATGAGAGTAGAACACGGGCGGAATATTGTCAATTGCTCTGAATTACTGTGCATGGAATAGCGCCAAATCATGTATCCCCTATAACCCTCTAGAGGATTGGCGGGGGGCACAGTACCAGAACACCTCTACTACACAAGTTTTCACAATTTGACAAGATCATAAGGCAAATTGTCACAAAAATACGATGAATGAAGACCACAGCAGCAAAGCTTATTCGTCCAGCTAAGAACAGTCCCCACTCATACTACACAAGTTCATACGAGGAAAAGCTGAAGCCTGACCTCCCTTCATTAGTAGACTTCAGCTCCAGCTTCTGGAATGGGCTGCAAAACAGTCATGTCGAATTCGAAATATGTTCGTTAACCTCCGTGGGCAGCCTCAAGAAGTTTTGAATGGAATTCAGCGCAATTGAACTGTGCATTTTACAAATCGAAAACTTGGCCTTGGTTTTTTACGACATTAGAAACAAAGTCTTGCCTGCTATTGGGATCATAATAGTAGCCATTGATCGAGCCATCGCCGCAGGAGAAGCAAACATAATAAAACCCAGCTATTGTTAATCCACAGTCTGCTCCAACGTTTACAAAATACTGCTCCTTCCATCTCTGCCATGCAAGAAGTTAAGAATAGCATATGAGTTCCAAAAGCTGCAAACATAACATATAACATGAAATTGTGACTGCTCGATGATGCATCAGCAAAACCCATGCATCAAGTAAGCCTACAACACAAGCAGCTGACCAACAGGCTCCATCCAGAGAGAGAGAGAGAGTGCACTCACCATGAATATATAGGGGTAGTTACTCAGGTCCAACGACTTGCCCCCATCAGCTTCCACTTGACTCTTGTAGAAGGAAAAGACCAATTAGATAGAAAACATCTTGTGACGGAATCAGGCGAAGAGAACTCAGGCCATGCTTTATTACCAGAAGCGGCATAAAGGATGGGAACTTGGTCCAGTGTTTGATATCATCTTCTGCCCTGCACATTATCCCCGATGTTATCGAGAAGGGAGAGATTTAGAACGTAACCATTTCATAAAGAAAAATCCTTGTACATTAGAAATCCTCAATACAATAATCATTTCATGAATCTGATAGATAAGAGTATTCTAATTTCAGAACTAGCATCAATAACCATAATTTGGTTGCCTCAATTGCATTTCTAGATTCTCTTAAAAGGACAAAGGGGATAAAATCATACACAGCATGGGTTAAGAACAAATGAAGATGGATCTAAAAACTTCGTAAAAGATGAAAAATTTTAAGTAATAGGCCTGAAGACAACTCTTTGAAGAATTTTGGCGAATTAAGGAGATGATGCTTGGTTGAAAATGAATTGGTAGTAAAACAGGGACTTGCTATTAAAGACGCACTCAACAATAATGAAGAAACATACGTGGCTTCCCACTTTCCGGTGTAGAAGGTATAGTTTTTGGTATCTACTATTTCTCCTTCCCAGAAAGTCACAACCTGAAAAATACAAGTCAGCAAAATTAAGCTTTTGAACAAAGGGATTTACTTGACCATAAATCACTATAGAGAACTCTGCTTCAGAACAAAATTGACAGGATTCCTATTCAAATGTTTGAAGTACAACATATGAAAAAAACAAAGAAAATGCACAACGGACAAATATATTATTCACTCAAGCTTATATAAGAACCAGTGAGTGCCGGTTAACGATGATTCAGAAGCCCAAATATCAAGATTGCCACCAAGTGGCCAACATGTATGATCAAGAAAAAAATAAATAAATAAAAAGGTAAGTAGAGGGGGAAGTTTCAGTTGGAACTGCGAAATGGGAAAACAGCGACACAGACACTGACATCACATAAAGCTTGCCACGAAGGCTGTAAGTTCATGGCATATCTTCTCCATATCTTAGTTTTTGCATACAAGCAGTCAGTACAAAGCAGAAACATCAACAGAGTAGGCTTCTCTTCGAGGAGTGGAAAGAATATTTCAGAAAAAAAAATATTCCATCAGTCAATGACGATATTTTATATCTCGATTGAATAGACAACGATAAATAGAAATATCAAACTTGGTGAATCATTCAAGATTTTAAAAATATAAAAGAGAAAATACTTGGTACTTACTGGAGTGTCGGCCATTGGAACATTCAAAGCTTCCATGGTTCCATACAGATACCCGCTTTCAAGGTCACATCCTTGGATTCGTACATTAACTCTCCATGCCTCATCCTTTTGGCCACTTGAAACATTTTGAGTTCCTGAGAAAGCCTGAATTAGAAACAATCAGAAGGGTAATGCTTACGGTGAGATTTACTCGTTCTAACTATTAGATAGTACATTAAGGTAGATACTTCAGCTAATAATTTGTTACATGCCCTGGAATATCTCTATTTTTTTTTTGTTTTTTTTTTGAAATAGATGGCAAAGAAACTTCTGCTTCTACTAATGTTCCAATTCTTCGCCTTTATTCGAGAGATATATAAAAATAATTTATATACCTAGAAAAAACAGGCCACACAACATTAGGAATATAGACAAGATCAAAAGATTCACCTGACCAACACTCAACAAGCTACAAGCCTGAGGAAAAGTCTGACCAGAAGCCGAGCCTACGAAAGTCACAAGAACTTGGTTATAACAAGCTGAAAAAAATATGATATGCAAAAAAGAATACATGATAAATGATTTCATGAAGCACTCGGTATGGCACAAAGATGTGTTGAAACAAGTAGAAGAAATAGAGTAGACTGGCAAGTGGTTTCCAGTTATCCACAAACTAATGAATACAAGATCACAAGCTGATCCAACAGCATCAATCAGAAGATCCACTAAAGTACACAAGAAACTATAGAAGCTTGTGCTGAAAACATTCTTTAACAGTATCACAAAAAACTTCGTTCTGAGTCTGCTTTCATAGACCGACAAAGGACCCCACAATAATAGACTGTCTGGATCACTGGCTAGGCGGAGTTGAAATTCTGGATACTCCATGTGTGTTCAGTCTACGTTTAAACTCTACCCTCGAAAATCTTATGGTGGAGAACTCAGGACCATTAGAATCAAACGATTTAGTAGTTCGGTTCAATCATAAACTTGAAGAAAAAACTAAAACACCATTTCGTATAAGCTACATAATCGTTCTCACATTCTCCATTTTTACGACACATCCCCCTGTTGGATATCTAGACCCTATTGCTCCTTGATGAACTATATTCCAATTCCCCTTGTTGATTCTTCTCAGTGTTCAGAAGAAAGAAATGCTAGTTTCATTCACTTTAAACACTATTAATCCCGGCCTCATCATCTCCTAAATTAGCATGTTTATCACCAACTCACTTGGGACCCATAGAGCATCACTTGCATTAGGGCGATCTTATCATACCATCCAAGTGTGATTATAAGTAACATTCTCTTGCATAAAATGCGCAAAAAACGATCATATTTTCAGTTCACTACAATCACATATTCACATATAAAAATGTGGCAACACGAGCATCTAACACACCAAGCTTGAAAACCCCAAATCGATCGTCAATGTATATACCTGATATTTGAGAAGGCACGGAGCTCTCAGAAACCCTCACAGGCATTTTGTTCCAATTCTACATCAAACAAAAATTACACCAACATCAAAATCACCGCATTCAAAACACAGATACCAATCGCAAACATACATCGAAACAAATATATAATTACACAAAAATCGCACTCGATCGAAGTGAGATGTAAATTTTTGGAATCTCACCACAAGAAAGCGGATAGTGTTGCGAAAATTTGCGTTGAAAGGAATTGGGAATAGGTGGGATCGGAAACTGCAAAGGGTGACAGTTTGAATGAGGGGAAGATCTGATCGCGGTGGTGGTGGTGGTGACGGCGGCGAGTGGCTGCCCGCGGTGGTCCGGGTCGGATAGTAAGAGAGTCTTTCAAGCACTTCTCTTTTTTTGAACGAAACACTTTCCCTTTAACGAGCTTGATTATTTTAACGTGTACGATCCCATCTATTTTATAACTTTTATATATTTTATATTATTATATAAAGTTTTAGAAGGTTGATTTAAAATTAGTTGTTTTGGTTGATTTTATGTCATAAAAAAATTTATGGATAAAATTCTGTTTTATCAAATTACTGTTTTAGAATCGTCACAGAAATCTTTTTTTATGATATAAAATTAGATAACATTATTGATTTTAAATTAGTTACATATTTTCATATCATATATATTTATGAATACAGATCTCATTTTTATTTCAAATAACGTCTAATTATCTCACAAAATAGAAGTACATAACTTACACTATCGTTGATGTTTCATGATAAATTTTACAGAAAAATTATATTTGATCATCATTATACGCATGTAAAATTTTATATTGATACACGTGCAAAATCAAAAAGTTACAAACATAGTGGGATGAAGGGAACATTTTTTTCGTTATAATATGGACGAATTGACACTAGAAACTTAGGAAGATGTGTCGTGGTGTACGTTATTTGTAGATAATATTGTGTTGATTGATATGAATCAAGAGAAGGAGTTAACGGTAAGTTAGAGAGATAACGGAAAAAATTGAAGGCACATTAGTTTAGGTTAAGTATGACAACAACTGAGTACGTGAGATGTAATTTTGATGAATCTAGGAAACCTACTAATATAATAGTCCGGATTGGGTATGAATCTGTCCTATGTACAACATCCTTGAAATACTTTTATCACGAAGGAAATAGGAAAATTGATGAAGACATTATTCATCGTCCAAGAGAGAGATAATAGAAGGAGAGAGAAGCTTCAAGAGTATTATGTGACAAGAAAGTGTTGGCCTATAAAAAAACTCAAATGTACGAGAGATGAAGATGTTGAGATGGATGAGCAGTGTCTCTTTAAAAGATGTGATTTTCGATGAAGTCTTACTATCTGCTATTGAAGATAAGATACAGAAGACAAGATTGAGATGTTTTGATCATGTCATGTGTGAAAATTTAAGAGCATCGATAAGACGATGCAAATCCATCATTATTAGGCGTGACTTGACTCTACGAGGACTATCAGAATACATGACGTGCAGTAGGTATACATGGTGTAGAAAGATGGCAGTTGTAGGGCAGCTTTGAGCCGATTTAGTTAACTATATCAAAGAATGACACTTTAGTGGTTGTTACTTATTTTATAATAATATATTTATCCTTTTGTAGTTAATTTACTCGTTATTTAATTGTGGTTCAATTTATTTTATTTTGTTTTATATTTATGTTTGTAATTGTCATTTCTAACTTCATTTATGTTGTTTTGTTATTTGGGTTTACCTTGAGGGTATTTTGGAAAATAGTTTCTTTGTTGTCCACAACAGCGATAATGCTACATATATCTCATCATTCCTAGATCCTGTCTTGAGATGGAAAAAACTGGGTTACTGTTGTTGTTCTTATTAGTTTGTCTGCTTTAGTTGAGTAAAAGTTCATAGTTGATATTATAGATAATTCTATAATATGCGTTGTAATTTTATGTAAATTAATAATGTTAACATTTCATTGTGTCAATTAAAGTTTATCTCGATAAATTCAACATTACATTTATCATGGAACGAAGAGAATAACTTTATTGCTACAGAGTTTTTTCAATTCATTTGGATAATTGATTATATATGTAATTGATGGTCATCCAAACAAATACAATACGGTGAAACCTAGGGATTTGGGCACAATAGCAAAGATAGACCCAAAGAGGAAATGTTTAAGAAAATCCCATCCAAAATTGGGGGTGGGGGGAAATTTTGTAAATAGGTAATCCCAATTTTCAACAAAAATATCTTCTCATTTATTACTTCTTTTATTTAATTCCTTACAATAATTGACTGACCTGAACGTTGTAGAGGACGTTCGATGTTAAAATCTCGATCTCCCGTCCAACACGGTTTATTTGATTCTGGTATGCACACAATCGGTCTCACCAAAACGACATACGGTTTATACACCTGTCATCGACCTGCCTACACACTTCAGTGACAAAAAGTTTGATGCCCATCGTGGGGCCGATGAGCACCATCCCTCAAACCAGAAGCCAAACCTCAAACCAGAAGCCAAACCTCAACCTCAAACCAGAAGCCAAACCTCAAACCCATAAACGATCTTTCCATGAACCACAAGTCAACAAGGTCACCGAGGCTTGGGTCTAATCTAGATACGAGAGAACTTGCCCTCTCTTCCAATAAAATACATGGTTGAGAATCAATCCCAAAACAAATCGGTCACCATGGCGATGTTTCAAGAGATTCGTCAAGAAGTGAACCATCAACTTAGGGGAATCATCCAAGAGATGGGGACTCTATTCACTGAGGTAATACCACTGCACTCGGACGCAGCACTCCTACGGACCGCGGAGAGGATGGTACCCTAAGACCCAATGGACCTTAGGCACTAAATCATGTGCCGGGGTTAAGGAGAAGAGGGACCTAAGGGACCAGCTAAACACGCGGTCGGTTAGCTCAAGGCCACCTCCACTGTAGGTCAACCCACTAAACCAAGCCGAGGCCTTACCTGAGCAAGTTATCAACCATGAGCCAAAAGTAGAATGCTTATGCTAAATGCTAAAGGAGATCGACCGAATGTCGTACATAAGGAGAGGTGACGCAAGCTTTAGGGTGGACACTCCCTTCACCTCCGAGATCAATGAACAACTTCCACCTTAGAGGTTCTAGATGCCGATATGTGACACCCATGAAGGAACGATGGATCCGAATAAGCACATTCAAAACATTCAAAACTTCTGAACCCTCATGAATATCTAAGTTGCCCCCGACTCTCTCATGTACAAAGTCTTCCCGATCACCCTAAGGGGTCCGGCTTGGACTAGGTTCAACACTTTGCCAACCGAGTCCATGACTTCCTTCATCGAACTTATAGGTTTGTTCCATAAGCAATATGCGAACAGTAAGCATCAATTCCTACCTCTAGCTACATGTACAAGATTTTCCAACTGCCTGTCGAAGATCTCAGGTCATACGTTCATAGGTTCAACACCGAAAAAGTGAAGATAGAGGAACCGACAGACCTAAATCTATCAAGCCTTGATCACTGTCCTAACATGAGACGAACCTTTCCTACAGCCTCTCAAAGAGAGAAAGATGGACGTACTTTAATCTCTTGGTCAAGTTAGGGAAGCACATTCACGCTAGAATAACAAGGAAAGTTCCAAGTCCAAGGATGAGACTTTGGGCTGGGCAGACATAAAGGGAAGGAGTGTCAAGTGAAACCAACAAGGAGAAAGCAAACAATGAAGGTGGCGGATATCCTGTCGCTCAAAAAACCCCAAGGGGAAGAAGCAGGGCAAACCGAACAGACACAGTGCACCCTCCAATCCGGGTAAGTATACTCCTCTTAACACAATACAAGGGAATTCCTTGCCGCTGTTAGGGAGGAGAACTCAGTTATCAAAGCACCCAAAAAACGTTTTCTTGGAACCTCTTAAGGATAAAACTAGGTATTATCAATATAACAAAGCCCATAACCATGATACCAAAAAGTGTCGACGCCTAAACAAAACCATTGAGGACTTAATCCGAAAAAGACACTTGAAAAAGTTTCAAGATAAGAAGGACCTACACAGGCCTCCTTAGCGTCCTCGTATCAATGTTATCAGTAGGTGAACTTGTCCGGGAAATGGTCGTAGGACTCCCTGTAGGTGCCAGGGCCCCCAAGAGCAAGTAAACATTGTTGAGCCGAAGAAAATGAAACCCAATATTGTAGTCCAATTTGGGTCAGAAGATGATCTAGGGATACAATTCCCCCATGGCGATGCCCTCATCGTTACTCTCCACATTGAAAACTACTACGTAGAAAAGATACTTGTTAATAGTGACTTGTCCGTTGATATCCTCTAATTCTCCACCGTCCGAATGATGGGACCGATAGAGAAGAAGTTGAAGCTGTTCTGATCGTCCCTTGTGGGATTTGCTAAGGAAACTGTGTATCATAAAGGGTGTCTCACTCTCCCGTTGATTGTGAGAATAAGACTTTCGATCAGATTCTATCCTAAGTAGCTGATTTTTTTGGTGGTGGATTTCTCATTTGCCTATAATGGAATCTTGCGGAGATCTTCACCATGGATTTTCCAAATGCTCATTGCCTTATGTTATATGGGGATTCAGTTCCCTACTATAATACCCTAAAAAAAAATTTCATTATTTAAAATATATTTAAAGTATGTATTAAATAAACGTTTGAACGTTTGGTCACATTTCCCTTGTGCTCACCCGTTTATGTTGTCATCATAGGAACATTTCATGTGATCCTATTTCATTTTGCAACTAAACTTTTTTTTATGCATGTAGCATAATCAATGAACTACTTCTATACAACGCTAAAATTAGGCATCAGTTAAAGTTGTTCATAGGTTTTCTCAAACATTAATTTGAAACGACTTTTGTCGTATGTCCATCCTTCTGTCATTCAATCTGGTCATAGCCTTGTAGTGTATGTAAAATTTTGTTTGTATGAGCTGTACTTCTGTTGACCTATTTCTTTGATGATTTAATGTTTCTCATTTGAATTTAGCGGTCCACTAGATAGGAATATAGAATTTGTTTTTAAGCGTATTTTCAGGGCGGCGCTCCATCTGATGAAACTTCCTCTTTCACTATATCTTGTGGTCTGCTAGTTTTATCATGTTTATGTTGGGCCTGCAACCTATTTATATCACTCGTTAAGGGAAGATCCTTAGCAGCCGGTTACTATTGTGCTTTGAGCACCCAAATCTTTGGTGTCAGTCGACGACGATTTTTATGAAATTGAAATATTAACCAAGATTTTCATCAAGTGGATTGCATCTTTTCTTCTGCAAGTGAAATGTTTGTGATTGATGTGGGTAATCCTACGCCTACAGTTTCGCAGGGACATTTAGTGAGAAGATGATAAGATATGTAAGGCAGTTCTTCCTTCATCTGGCTGCGAAAATGAGGCCTCCTCTGACGGAAGTTACATAATCCTATTAATTGCTTCCATTTGTTATTTGCTTGCCCATTTAAGTTCCATTCTGCTGAAAGATTCTCTATGGCAGTAGGCCTGTGATCCGTGGACGTCCATCTGATAAAAGAGCAATCTATATATGTGGCCAACCTCGTTGGTCCTTTGTATTGACCTTCTCTGCAGGTATGTTGTTGGAAAATAAAACAATCAGCTTAATTACCATTTGTGTAACGAGGATACTACTAGAATGCTGATTTGTTTTTATTCTTCCTTTCATTCTTTCAGCTAGCTTCCTGATTTGGTATCTCTCTTGTGGTCGCTGTGCTTTGGGCATTCGTGATTGGTCATATCGGTACATAGAGCTCCTTTGTGATTTTGGCCGTCTGTGTGATGCACCTTTTTAGGGTTAACATCTTGATTATATCTTTCCTTTTCCTCAGCAACGCTTCTTCATGCCAGCTTCAGAGTCCCCAACTTGAAAGCACGTCTGAACACTTTCAGAGAGGAGTTTCGTGCAGTGTGGCGTAACTACAGTGACCTGTAGTTTACTAGCAGTACAAATTGTAAGTAAGATGTTGTTTGGTCCATTGGTCGTTCTTCAGATAACTTCCATTCATTGCTGTAATACTTGCACGTTTAAAAAATTTTAGACACATTTGTATTTACTCTTTCGTATATGATCCCTTGGCAATACAATCTAGTTGGTCACTTCAAACGTTTGTTCCTCCTCTTTGCTCACTATTGCAAAACTGAAGGCTGAAGCGTATGTGCACTGGTGTTTTCAGTCTATCAGTAATTTCAGCCTTGAAAAGAGATGTGCTACTGCAAAATGCATTAACCTCATTGAAGGATTTTTCACATCAGTCAACTATTTTCTTTCCGAGTGACACCGCTAATGTGGCTCCTTCAAGGCGATATGGCTTCAGTTGTTCGGAAAGCTACAGACTTCACAACTGATGCTATACAACTAAACGGCATTTGTCTTTTGGATCTTGAGGCTAACTACACTATGTCTATGTCGGAATTTGAATGTGAAAGGGGATTCCTACTAATCCTCGTTTTCTGTACATAGTCGGCGTGCATTTCTCGTCTTGTCGACATAGTCTTGCTTTGACTCTTCATCATGTTATTGAAAAAAAATCGAAGTGATGATTTGAGCGTAAGCCGGAGAAGAAATGTGCTTTGTTAGATCCTATCTGGCAAGTAACAAAATGATGTTCTTGTGAATTTCTGATGATATCCCGCTATCCACTATCCAGTCTCTATCCACAGTGCATGTCATTATGCAGTGAACAACATCCATGTGGACAACTGTGATTATGTTATATTCTGTTCATCTTATGATTTTTAGATTATATTTTCACTATTTAATATGTATGAGATAAGAATTCGTTTTTATATGAAATGATGTTTGATCAATTTATAACATGTATATGAGTAAAGTATATAAATTAAAACAATCAACGTTTCACAACAAATTCATTAAAAAATATATTTGATCATCTCGTGTTTAGTGACGAAACGCAAAGTTGTAAAATATGTAGAACGTGGAGGTACAAATCACAAAGAAACATTTTTAAAATGATCCGATAACTTAGTTTTATAATGATTCCCTTCCCGAAATTAGCAATTTGTCTGCACAACATGTGCTGCTCTATACTTTTCTTCCAACCAATGAAGAACAAGTGCAAAAAGTAAGTAGCCGTTACAGAACTCCAACGGTCAAAAGATCTCTCACCCCAAATTCCATAAAACCAAAAAGGGCACCGTGCTTTGCTCCGCTCTGTCTCAATCCCTCATCACGCTCAGTTCCCTCCGCCACCATCCTCATCTCTCGTTCTCTGTTCCGATCGACAACCTCGCCGCCACAGACGTGCTGCCTCCTTCGATCTCGTTCTCCGATTGTTCAGACCATGAACGACCTTCTTACGGTAAAAACTCAGTTCACTAATTTGCTCCCTCAATTTAGTTGAGTACTTGTCTAGAATTCTCAGGAAACAATGCATTGAGGTGTTTTGTTCGTTGAAATGGGGATCCCGTGTAGTTTGATTCGTTCGTTTTCTGTTGCATGCGTTTGTTTGATATATATAGGCGAGGACACGGATCGGTCTATCTGGTTTGGTACTTGTTTTGCTAGATCTTAGGGGTGTAAATGTTCAATCTATCTAGAATAGAGTTGTCTGATGATATTTTGTTGAGTAAACAAACTTATAACTGAATTAACTTTATTAAGATCTCAAAATTATAATAGAACGTGCACAGTATTGTGTCTAACTTGACATTAATGAAGTCACGAGCTGCTTCACTTTCGCAATTATTCGAGGTTTACACGTGATTTATCTTCAAATGGGCAAAGTACAAAACTACCACATATGAAAAGGTCCAACAAACATGACCACACATTATGGGCATGGGATCAGAATTTGTGCCTAACATGTCGGATTTTCGTTGCTACTCACAACCAATGCTATCAAAAGATTGAAACTTAATTGTAGCATCCGGTGTTGACTTTGTTATAGTTCAATATTTGCAACCATGATTTATCTTATTGCTATATTAATGCCAGCATTTGCTATAGTTCAGTCTCGTATATATGCAAAGTTCTAAATCATGTATCGTGTTATCTGTCACAGAAATCACTCGAGATGCCTTGCCTTGAGGGCTCCGTAGATGATATCGAATTGGGGTACAGAACCAATCCAACCGATTCTATAGGTCTTGGATTAGACAACTTCTTTAAAAGGGTAAACTAGTTCATATAACCATACAGTTCTTTATTCCCTTGAATAAACATCTTTATATTTTCCCCGTTTGCTTCAGTTTTAATAAAGCAAGGTCTGTCGTGTTACGTGTTCTTGTAGGTTCAGGATATCGATGGGCAGCACGATAAGCTTAATAAGCTGCTTAAGAAGCTCCAGGTAGGGGTTGGCTTTTACTTGAGCACTGTTGGAACTTTTCTACATATTTGATTATCGGTAAAAATCAGTTTAGAAACTCTTCTGGGAAAATGGGGACAATTGTTTTCTGATCATCCTTTCGATCATTTAGGATGCACACGAGGAGTCAAAAGCGGTCACCAAGGCTGCAGCTATGAAAGGTACACTTTACTCCTGCCTTTTGTTGTTGACATTGCAGGTAATCTAACTCATGCAGAGCTAATACAGTATGCCATATGGTTGATTGCACCTAGTTGGACTTTAAGGTTGTGATTTGTGTCCCCCTCGCTTTATACTCGACTAGAACATGATATGATTCATTGTTTCTTCTCTTCTCCTGGTTACATCACTAATTAATTATGGTAATTCCTACTGTAAAGCAATCAAGCAGCGAATGGAGAAAGATGTCGATGAAGTCCAGAAAATTGCTCGCCTCATTAAATCGCAAATAGAAGGACTTGATAAAGATGTAAGACAAATTCAGTACTTAATTACATTGCCTTCCTCCTGAACTAGACCTCGCTCTAGACGAGACTTTTTTTTGGTATGATGTAAAATAAGTACGCGCGTTGGGTGTTTCAGAACTTTGCGAACAGGAAGAAACCTGGTTGTGAGAAAGGCACTGCTGTTGACCGCGCCAGAACTGTAGCAACTGAGTAAGTTTAACTTCAGTTTGCTTCCATGTGTTGGATATCTTTTCCATGCTGCAAAAAACCTGTTTGTAATTTTGCTTGCTTTGTTGCAGTGCCTTGAAGAAGAAGTTGAAAGAAAAGATGGGCGAGTTTCAGGTGGGTTCTAGTTGCAGTTGTTGTTTCGCCTTGGCGAACTCTATGTATAAATAAGGGGCACCCTTGACACTCATTGTTTGAGACCTCATATTGCTTGCAGATTCTACGTGAGAATATTCATCAAGAGTACCGAGAAGTTGTTGAGAGGCGAGTTTATACAGGTATTCGCGCTATCCTCAATTGGGAGAAACACCTTTCTCCAATGTTCACATTATGTACTGTGAGATGGAGCTAATTAGGTGGTGATCTGGTTTCCCTTTTTGACAGTGACGGGCGCATATGCTGATGATGAGGTAAATACTCCTTTTTGCCTGTGTAATCATGATTCTCTGTCCGCTGATTTCTTGATTTACTTTTCTACAGACAATTGATCAGTTAATTGAGACAGGGGATAGCGAACAGATTTTTCAGAAAGCTATCCAGGAACAAGGGCGAGGTCAGGTGTGTGTGTGTGTGTGTGCACTATTTTTTCCTGATTGCATTCTCTCTTCAAGCAACATTATGAAAGCCGCCTGATATATGAATATCCTTCATCATGTTTAGCACTTTGCTGTTATTGTTGTACTCGCATATAATTACTCTCCTGTTCAAGTTTGGTTGTACGATAGTATGATTATACTAGTATCTTGAAGCTGCCAATGTAGTTAGTATTCCAGCATAGTTAGGAATTATAAATGCCATCATCAGGTGTGTTTAACTTATGTTTAGTTCCAGTTACATGCATGTGATATTGTGATGCGGTAACTGTCTCTTGCATTTTGCAACAAATAAGTTTGTGAATAAACTCTCCCATGTAACATCGAGTACCAATACATGAGATTGCCATTAATATGACATAGATGGAATTTGGATTAACATGATTCCTCTCATGTGTGGTGGTCTTTTGTCGCAGATAATGGATACACTGGCGGAAATGCAAGAACGTCATGATGCAGCCAGAGAAGTGGAAAGAAAGCTTCTTGAGCTACAACAGGTACTCAATACACCAGCATCATAACCGCAATAAGCCTACATTAACCAGCATCATAACCGCAATAAGCCTACATTAACCAGCATCATAACCACCACAATAAGCTAAGCCTACATTAATTCGCATTAGGATGGTGATATTATTAAGCTAGCTACCAGCATAATTTTATTCTTCAAATCCAAACTTGAACATGATCCTTATAATAGGACTCCACTTGTTTATTTTCGAGATCTTCAAATGAGGTCGTGGGACTGTATTGTCTGATCTGACCCTTGTGTACTGTCCACGTCTTAAGCACCTGGTGCGACTCACGTGCCAAAACATGTCCACGACTTAAGCACCCGGTGCAGTCACGTGCCAAAACATTTCCGCACAAGTTTGAACTTTTAGTAGGATTGGTTATTGATGATTGATTTTCCTAAGCATTCACGCCCTATTTCTTATTTGAGCATGCAGATATTCTTTGACATGGCCATTCTGGTAGACGCACAAGGAGATCTGCTAGACAACATCGAATCACAGGTTAATATTCTTCTCTATGTTGCATCAAACAGCACTTTCTTTGGTTCATCAGCAATTTCTGAGCACTAATAAGTCCTGTTTTTCTCTTCCTAAGCTATCGAGTGCTGTAGATCACGTACAGCGGGGTGGCGACATGCTGCAGAGGGCAAAGTCCCTGCAAAAAAACTCGAGGAAATGGATGTGTTTCGCAGTTATAATCCTCTTAACCATAGTTGCCGTGATTGCTGTCGGCGTGTTGAAGCCATGGCAAAGAAATGGTGCTTAGGGGCTTTTTCTGTTCATGCGCCATAGACAGACAACTTAAGAACATGTATGAGAATGCGGCATGTGTTTTGTCAGTTTGGTTGACTGTCCGTGACGACTATATATAGTGAGTGAATCTGTAATGTTGTCAGTAGTGTTATAGTAAGAATAATGAATTGTTGGTTGTCAACGGTATGAACCATATCTGGACACAAAATGTGGTTGGACATAACTTCAAAGTTTAAGGAGAAACCAAAACTCATATTAAATCAGATAATGCCCTCAACTATTTTTTAAATATTTAGCTAATTAGTATTTTTTTAATGGTTCATCTATGGACAAAACTGATTAAGAAGAATCAATCTTCCCTTCATTTGGACAAAAATGTGTTGGTATAGTACATTATTTTTAAAAAGGAAAATTGAGGCTGATTTTTAAATTAGTTATGGTGACTATAACAAAAGCTGTTTTCAATAAAATATACTGATTTATTTCATAGTTATGATTAATTTTGAGATTTATGAAGAAACTTGAAAACCGGTGACATATGTCTTCGAAATCAATACAACATAACGTGGTTGGTGTTTCAAAAGGTAGCTAACCTAGGTTTCACTTTTTATATCGTAGATTCATATAGAGACAAATTTTAAGTATATTCTACGTAGAAAACTTGATTATAAATATTTATTAATTTATAATTTATATATTTTTAACATATAATATAAGAAAACCCAACATCTTTATAATTTATATTTATGAACCGATAATCATTTAGATATAACATGTCATAAACTCCATTAGTTTTCCAAATTCCATCCGAATCCAGACATCAAAATGTGTCTCAGATTCATAATCCCCGACCACCAAACCAAAAAGAACAATAGCGAGGGAAACCCGAAACCAAAACAGTACATTTCAAACTCAAAAAACCCCCGAAATCAGAACTTCAACTCTCATTTTCTCTCTCCCTTTTCACTTTCCCGCTCTCTTCCCCTCTCCCCCACCATTGCCGCGGCCGCCGCCGCGGCCACAGCAGCATTCTAGGGTTCCGATCAATTATCTCAAGGTAATCAAACAGCCATCATCGCTGCCACACTCTCATATTCGATTCGATTCCTTCCAATTTCTCTGTTTTCGATTCCAATCGAATTTCTTTCTTCAATTCAATTCAATTGCAGAAACTGAGGAAATTCTAACCTGTCTTGTTTCTAGGACCTTCAATTCGGTTAAATGAAGAGGTGAAGTGGTGGTGGTGGTGTGGATGTGCAAGGGGATCAGGGTTTCGGTATGGCTCAGGTTGCTATTGCCAGTAGTTCGTTGTTGGAGGGAGGAAGTGCTGGTGGAGGGGGTGGGGGAGGTCCTGGGCTGAAGCGGGGGAAGGCGAGGTCTGCGTTGTTGACGGTGAGTTCTGATTTTGTTTGCATTTTGTTGTGGTATGCTTTGATATGAGGGTTTCGGATTTGGATTGGGAGGTTGATTGACTGATAGGTGAATTAGAGATTGTTTGGAGAAAACAAACGGAGTCTTGGATTATATAATCAGCCAATCAAGCAGTGATGGGATCAGATTATGTAGACTCTGCCTTGAGTTTTCATCCATCCCTGATCTTTCTAGTTTCAATTCAGCTGTTCCTGGCCAAATTTTCGAGAAATATTCCATGGAAAATAACCTTGAACCTATTTTGCATTTTCGGCATATGATCTTCCTAAACTTAGAGATAAGAGATAAGGTCTATGAGATGACCCCAATTTTCATGACTATTCGAAAAGTGGGTTAACTTAAAAAGTTGTTTTTTCAAAGAATTAACGGTTGACTGCTCACCTCTCAAATCAAATGAAGTCATCTGTCATCCTTAATCCCTTAAGAGGGTGGGGAAGGGGGGGGGGGTTGAGTATTATCTTAACAGTAGTTATATGTAGATTGTTGTAATTGATGGTAAATTGCTAAAGATGGTCGAATATGTTTTTCTTGTGGTGGACTCGGATACAGAGATTGAAGAGGAAAAACAATGGTGCAGAGCTTGTGAATCGATGCCCTTCAGCCACTTTGCAGTGAGTGGCTCCACAAATTTATTTAGTTCTACGTTCTGTGGGTTTGTTTTCTTTTTGCTTCTACTTGCAATACCTAAGTGTGATTTGGGTGTCTTTCTAAGAAATTCGAGACTGGATGATACTGAGTTTAACAAGCTGGATCCTTTGAAGAGTATGCGTATGGATGAAGTATATCCGGGTATGAAACCCTTCACCAGGATGAAATGGTTTACTCCAAAACTGAATTCCAAGAAAAATAATGTGGTAGGAGCTCTTTGGCCCTTCTTTTTTGTCGACATAGTAGATATGCTTCGTTATCGAATGAAACTTTACTGAGATTTCATTTTACTAGGATGAAGGACTGGCATGAATTTCTTCAAAGTTCAACTCGTCATTTATGTTTACTGGTTGTTTGATTTCGATATTTATTCGCATGCAGGATAATTTATTAGTCGAAGAAGGTGTAGAAAGTAACAAGTCTTCTTTACCTTCAAATTCAACCCTCAATTGTCACAGGGAACTTAACAGGTATGATTCTAGTCACATATCTATTCAGTTTCATTGGCTCTTTCTGATGCCTCTTTATGTTGGCAGTCATGAGAACATAGCAGTTTCGACTTCAAATGCCAAAGATACCACACCACAGCAGGCTCATACCACGGGAATATGGAGCGAAGTTAGGTATCGCAGTGTCAGTGAACTTTCTCGGGGTACAAGTGACCACATCACAACTTCAGGGAAAGTTGACATGGTATTAGTTTTTTTTTTTTTTTTTGCTTCATTGATTGGGTACTTATCGGTATACCTGGTTGATTCAGAATGGCTTCTGATACTGTGTTCCCCTAATTTTAGGACAAGGCCTTCAGTGGGCTCGCTGCTCGTCGGCCTCCTGATTGTGGTGTGCCAATTATTTCTTTCAGAAATAGTGGTGAACCAAGATCATCATTCTCAGATGTGAGGTGCCCTGAATTATTTGTTTCTGGAACAAAAGTTCCTCTTGATCTCACACTTAAAACAAAAATGCGGATAGTGTCCTCTTCACCTATAAGTTGGTGAGTTTGCCGACACTTCCTTATTTCTCATTAAGTTAAATCTTTCCGACAATGTCCCGATCAAGCTGCCTGTTTGTGCATATTAGTCTTGGGTCATTCTCTTACTGTACGTGATAGCAGTGTAATTTCTGTCACTAGGCTGTGGTTACTGGGTGTTCTTATTTCAATGAGGTGTTTTTGTGCTCTATTTTGTGAATGGTACTGTTCTTGGCAATTAGAGTGAGAATTTTTGAAATAAATACTATCCATCCAGTGACAAATATATGTAGCTTGATATGTAATATGTTAACATTTTTCAATTGGCTATGGCAAAGCATAAGTAACTTTGGGGGGGGGGGGGGGGGGGGGGGGAGTATAGCTCTTCTCTTGATCAAACCAGATTTGTGAATAGGTCCAGAGGCGTTTGGTTTTCTCATTCGTTGTTTATTTGACATGTGAACCAAACTAATCTGAGTGTAGCTGCAGTGTGAACTCTCTTTCATCCTGTTGTGCTTCATGTGGTACTAGATTTCGTGGACTCATAATTTCAGTTTGCAAGTTGCAGGTTCCACAGGGTGCTCATGTCCAGTACTTACAACGGCATGACCTCTTTACCAGCCCAATTTGGTAAAAATCACAATATTAAAAGAATATCTGAGTCATCACCCTCCATGAGAGACGATGGCCTAAATAGCTTGTGTTCCTGGATTTATCCTCACTCTTCCTTGCCACCTTCTGTAATATCGGCATTGAGCACAACAACCGGGGGAGGTTCGTAAGCCCTTGAAATTCTCATGCAATGTGCTTGTAACGCTTTCCGGATTCATTTGAATTTTGTCTTTGTAGTTGATATTGTACTCCAAGGGATGACTTTAAGGTCCAAAGGCTCCTATTCTTATTTTAGACTGGAAATCTTATTAGTACCTATGTTTTTTATCCAGCGGAGTCAGATTTTTTAACCAAGCGCCATCGAGATTGGGAGGATTCTTTCCGTAATCTGTACTACATGCTCAGAAAGAATGCTTGTGACATATTTTATGGTAGATACCCTCTGCCCCCTTTTCTATTCAATATTACTGCTTGATTATTAAAGTTGACAAAAATAAATAAATTAGGTTGCTCTTTTTTGTTTTCCAATCTTTTATCCTCTCCATTATAAATACACAAAACCATTTGTTGATATATGGGGCGACGATATGTGGTATGCCGTCTATTCTTTTTTTTTTTTTTTTACACATTTTTTTTTAATAAAAAAGCATCTCAATATTTAAAAAGGAAAAAGTCAAAACAAACAGAAAAAGTCATAATAAAAATTTATTATTATCACATATCTAAATACACAAAATTATTTGGTCGTATGTAGGACGTCATTCATCTAAGTGTTAAATTTTTAACTCTCTTACCTCTTAATTATTTACATATATAAAAAAAAATCGTTGAAAACAAATAGAAAAATCTCATAATCTTTTTCCATAATCTATTAGAATTTCCTTTGATTTATATTATAACAACTCGCAAACAAAAAATCACAATCAAAACAAAATCTCATAATTTAGCACATAGACATAAAGTATGAAATGATCATAAATAATCGTGCAACGCGTAGGGCAGTAAATTAGCCAAACTAAATACACAAAACCATCGGATCATATGTGCAACGTTGATATATGCGACACTATTTAATCTAAATACACAAAATTATCTGATGGTATATGAGACGATGATATGTGTGACATCCTTAAAATTTTTTAAAAAATAATCCGATGGTATGTGAACAGTTGGATTTTACTTTTTCTTAGTTTTTTAAAATTTTAAAAAAATGAATATGCAACATATCTTACATGTTTGAAAAAAAAAGTAAATTTAATCTATTGTATATACAGCTACACAAAACAATCAAACAATAGAAACGAAACATTAAAAATAAAATCCTAAATAAAATAAACAAAAACTAAAAAAGAAAAACTTCTAGATAATTCAAATTTATAAAATATCAAAATTAACATAAAATGAAAATAATGTTTTTTGCAAATAAAATAATGAAAATTTGAAGAAAAAAAGTTATAAACCAGAGTTTCAAAATATCTAATCCATTAAATAATAGCAAAAAAGAGGAGATTTATTCAAAACTACAAAAACTTAAAAGAAATTCCAAAAAATACATAGGGGAAAATAATTCAAAAAATACAATTTGTTCAGGTGCACTGTTTCCGAAATAGAGTGTCTGAGTACCAAATTCATTTTGCGCTTGCATAAAACATTGAATTTGTTTGATGGGATTGCCGACTAACAACCTACTCTATGGGAACTTGCTTCATGTGAACCTGCTCGGCTGCATGTCTTTAATCGTGTCCATGTATGGGAGTCTCGATCATATAGATGCCGCCCACGAGCTGGTTCTGAGTTGGGATCTCTGAGTTGGGATCTCTGTGATCTGAAAATCATGACCATGTGCATCATCGGTCCGAAGATCCTCATCTCGTGGATCCTCTTCCTGTTGTTGCTCATAGTCTTTCTTTTTCCTTGTCAAATAATATGTCATTAAATTTACATATTCCAACTCAACTTTCGACAATAATGCCGAAATTTGATTGGAAAGAGAACTCTTGGCGAGCTCGATTTGGTTCAAAATCATCGGTTGAGTCTTCATCTGAAGCGAATAGAAAAAATTATAACTTAAAATCATAGAAATATAACGAAAAGTTGAATCATTTTAACTAAGGTTCATTGAATTGTGAATCGAATCAGATTTGGTTAGCCATCAACGATATCAACTATAGGCTCCTCAATATAACCTCAAATGGAATTATGAAAATCTCCAAAATAATACTTCTTAATTATTGGTCATACCTTAGGTATACGCACTAACGTCTAGATTTCATCAGTTTTGCTCTATTTTCTAAGCCCTCATATTAATCTATTTTTGTGTTCGTCTTTAAGTTGTCCTTCATTTGGACTCGAGTATGAATGTGTTGTATCTACAGTCAATGAATAGGCACACGAAGGAAAGTGGAAACCAATTTTAATAACACACGATCAAGATTATGAATTAATCGGCAATCGACTGGACAAGCAGTTGTTGCTTCACTTCTTTTCGAGGTCAAGCTCAAAAAAAGTCAACATCAATTTATTTAAATATAACTTTGTTGGCTAACGGCTTATGTACAAACAAGCTCTTTTTACAAAGATCTTTATGTTATATATTTCTGGGATCATTGCTTGATAGGCTAATCAACTACACTGAATTGTGACGCTCGACCCAATGTTGTACGAGCCGACGCATGGAGTCTGTTCCTATTGACGCGATGGCATTAAGTTTCCATTCGTTTTCAAAAATAGTTTTTATGTGAATTGTAACTCGTGAGTTGTAATATCTTAACGAAGAATTCATCTTGCAGAGTTATTGTTTCGTCACCAATTAATATGTTATAGGGTCAGGATTCCCTTATTTTTAAAGCCACGACTCAATACCAAAGACATATCATTATATGGATGGTTACACTTTCTCATAAAAAAGGTACACGTCAAAACACCAAATAAGACGCATGAAATAGTGTCTCCAAGTCTTTAATGCTATAAAAGTATGTTATTGATGGCTGTATAAGATGATGAGCGTTGAAGCTCTTTACTCATTATCAAGGGAATGTAAGTTTAAGGACTCCAAAACAATCTCTTTATACACGACAATTTTAAGGCCGGACATGAACATTGATTACATTTTATGATGTTTTGTCTTTCAATTGCAACCTATTTCTTCCCATTGATCCATTACAGCTAAAACTAATGCTAGTATTCTTAGAGGTAGTCAAAATGAATCAATATTCATATAATTTTCATTAAGACCAACCACTTGTACATTGTTTTCAGCAAGAATAATAACCAGTCCATAGATGAAAAGTACCCAAAAACACATGCAAACCTTGGACATTACTTGTACCAAGTCAAAAAGTCATTTTCTATCACTTTCATACCTCTTTTCATGCAAAATAAGCAATTTTCATCAAATTTCAGAAACTTATGAGCATAAACAACCATTTTTAGGTTTCCTTCTTGAGTCTAACCTGTCCATATAGCACATGCAACCTTATTTCACACATTAGACTCGCTCAAACAACCATTTTACATCACATATTAGTATTTTCAAGCCTTTTATGTTCAAACTTCACCACGTTTATAACAAGATCAGATTCTTAAGGCTCTAAATAGCAATGAAATACATGGTTACAAGCATAAAATGGGTTAACAAGGAGATATATGAAAGAATACTAGAGGCTTAAGGAAGAAAGACATGTATTTTTATCATTTTCCTATAAACATGCCTCTTCAAGTATGTTGAGAGTGTTAAGGAGGCCAAGAACATAAGTGTAATCCAAAAAAATTCACTTACTAATGAGTAAAGAAGAAATCCTGGTCGACGTCGTCATCGTCGATGGAGCACTGTTAGGAGTACGGTTGATGGAGACGACGAGAGTTATCCAAGAGTCAGGATTAAGGTTTTATTGTAATGATTGAAAATCAGGGTTGCTTTCCCTTTTTCATGTATGAATTAATGGATCCAAATATTTTTGTTTCCTAAACTCAATGAAGGGAAAATGAGAACAAAATTTTTTTGATTGAGAATTTCTTAATAATAAATACTTAGGTACCACTTATTGGTAAATAAAAATGGTTTTGAAAACTTACTGGTAATTCTATCTTTCAATCAAATACTCGAGGTTGATGCTAATATGTCAACAATGCATGAAATCGCGCTACTTAAATTATTTCATCAAAATTGTTAAAATGCAAAGAAAAACCATCGATTTTTTCTTTAAAAACATAGAGTTTTACATACATATAATAAGTCACTTGATTAGGGTTTTGATACTCTAAAAAAATTAACAACTTCAAAATATTAACATAAATATATAAGGTGTTTGGAGACGATGCTCAAAACGGTGAAAATCAATATCATAGAAAAAAATAGCAACAAAACTCAAAAATATTTTATGAAATAAAGTGATTTTTTGTATTAAAAAAATCTTGAATGTTTTTCTAGTATTGTTTTCTCCTACTATTTCATCCAAGAAAAGTAAAAAGTAAAAAATAAATAATAAATAATTCTGTTTCATCATACTGTGAACCAAATAAAAAGAAACGGAAGTCATCCATTTATTTTCTTTAGTAATCTTTCATCCCGTGTAGCGTATGGGTTAGTATTCTGATTACAATGATTTTTCTTTTTTAATTGAATATACTTAGTTATTTATTGCTTTGCTGTTTTTCTGAAAATTTTTTGCGTTCATTAAATTTTCCATTTGATTTGGTCGTTCACTTGTCTTCTTTAAAACTCTGTTCTTATATGAGTTTTCTACTGACAACTTCCATCAGTATGCACCTCACAGTTCATTGTGATGTTTGCTGCCTTCGGTGCTGGTGGAAAAACCAAGAGAACATGCAATGCTTATATATCTCAGTCAACTAGAGGTCTCAGATCGTCGTTAAAAGAGCATGTAAGTTACTATGTCTTTTTTCCTTTTTAGGATAGTCTCTTCCTGCTTGTCCATGTCTAAGAACTCAATTTAAACTGCCTTTTGATTTGAAGATCTTAGTATTGATGTCTAGTAGAATGATCTAATCGTCGTTTCCTTTGTGTATAAAGGATGTTTGCTTTTCGATGCCCCTTTGCTTATCAGAAGTAGAGCAGACATGTCGGGAAGACCTGGTTGAGTTATCAGAGATAGAGAAATATAATTTCGGACAGGTTGGTTTTTCTTTTGTGTTCAATATTATTCATACTTCTGCATCATTAACTCACTCCCCTTGCTCGGATATGCAATGTTGAGTTACTAGTGGAATCATTATATCAATCCTAATCTCTTTTGATTCTCTATGCAGACTAAACGACGGAATCTAATGAATGATGTGGATAATAGTCCAGAGTCTCTTCTAGCTTTTGAAGGAAATGAAAAAACTCATGGACTTTACGACTTTTTGTTGAATTACAAGTCAGTCCTCTTTCATTATGTTGGGCTGACATGGATGTGCTAGTTGCTAAATTCTGAGTTTGACAATCCGAGTTTTGCTTTCTCTTTCCAGATGCTTCCTGTCCTCGTTGACTGGTGCTGATGTACCCATCTTGTGTGCTCCCCTTCCTTTTAGAAATGCTGCTACCTCTACACCAGAGGTGCGTTTGAACTTCGAACTTGGTATAGTTTTTTACTTTTTTTGGATCTTTATGAGAAAGGCCTTTGTTTTCATTGCTGGTGTTGAATACACCCATACAGTAATTGGCGACTTTTCAGGTCAGTTGCAAGGAGATCAAGAGCATTGATTTTCTGGCTTCGAAGTTTGGTAGTTTCGTAGCAAGAGATGATGCAGCTGTTGCCAAATCATCGGGCACCATCTGCTATAGTATCGAGATTACTGATAGATTTATTACACCTTGGGTTATGGGATCTATATGCATGGCAATCAGCTCCGAGGGAAGGAGCTTCGAAGCAAGGTATGCACTCTTTTCCTAGACAAAGTTTAGAGCCTATTGACGGCTTGGGTTGTTTGCTTTTGCTGTAGCTTATTGCTTTGATATCCAACTTCGTTTAAGATTTCTTCCAAGTCATGAATTTTTGAAGACAGCTAAACATATTTTTATATTTTAAGACAGTTTTACTCTAGAAACATTTTATAGTTTGCGGATGTCTAAACAACTATGTTGCCTTTGCTTGATGAACCCTTTTCTCTTGTGGCGTCTTTGCTGCAGTTTTGCTGTCGAACCCAACTCTATTGGCCTGAATGTTGCTTTAGATGCTATCGACCAAAACACTGATCCTGAAGAATTTATGAACGACAAATCTTATAAAAGCGAATGTCCGTTGGGTATGAAAGCTCTGGTCGCTATGGAGTTGCATTCGGCGTGGATCAAGGTTCTCAAGTGCTGCATTGGTAATTACACAGCATCTCTAGAGCCAATGTGAGCTCAAATGAACATCAAATAGTACTAGATGGGTCAAGCTACAAGAGTCGAATGACTCAAATCTCTTGCTTGTATTTTTCTCATTATCACTGAGGAAACCTCAAGTCATTTACGACTTGTCTTGGTGTAATCTAAATGTAAGGTTTATGGCTTTTTTATTTTATTTCTTTGTATCTTAACTTTGAAGTCAGAGGATGATAAGTGCTGCCACATATATCAGGATTATCCAAGAGCTGAAGGGAAACCATGTTGCACGATACGTTAACACAAAAATCCACATCACATTGAATGATCGAAAGATGCATAAAAGGAAAACAAAGGGGCACAAATTTAATCTTTCCATTCGAAAGCTAATGCATTCGAACATTGCAACAATAACTGAGCATAACAATACATGAATTTGCTGCACAAAACTCCCTTTTCCAAGCTTGAGGTTCTAAATAACTACTAGTATTTCAAAACAATGGTATGATTTATTTGAGACTTGATTCAACATAATAAAATTACGTATTACAAGTACAATGCCCATGAGCGGATGCTGTGGCAAGAGCGACATCTCTCCATAATCAAAATTGTTGTCAGTTGTCAGCTTGCTGATCTTTCTGCCGAGAGTACAAGAAAGTAATAAAACATGTGCCGATCGTCCTCCTGGACTTTGATACAGTTCTCATTTCAAAACGAGAACTTGAAAGCGCCAGCATTGGAATCAGTAGCTGCGTCCCAGAAGGGGAGTTTTTTTGCATTTGCTGTCTTCTCTTCTTCCTTTCGGAGTAGCTGGTCAATGGTACCCGGACATGAAACCTCAATCGCCCTTTTGAACTTATCATGCAAGTTCACCCGATCGCTGGTGCCAGACACAAGATCACTGGCATTCGGCTTCTTCAGGAAATCAAGAACATTCAACAAATTTCTCCTGCAAAAACAGGTAGCCACGCCCATAAAAATTACTCATGGATTGGACTGGAAGTTGGACATTTACTCAAATCCGGCATATCACGAACTTGACAAACCGAGTAATAAGCACTAAGAGTGTATGAGATTGCAAAACATGGCAATTAACAAAAAGCCAGCATTTTCCGCACACTAGCTCCTAAAGGAATCGTGCAAGACTACACAACGAATATTACCAGCAAGTGCTGGTGTTGTTCTACATCTTTGTACTCACAAACGTGCAATATAAATAAGCCACATCATGAAAATACGTGGTGGTTCTTTCATTCCTATATATAGGAAGGTAGATACAAAATTTAGCACTCAGGATATGAAAATAATACAGACATGTATAACTGCACATTTCCCCGCATCAAAGAAAAATGCATTTTGTTTCACAGGCAAGGGATTTAGGGAAACTAATATAACATGGATGCATGATCAAACAAGGAAAAGAAAAAAGATATTCAGGAAAAAGATAATCCGATGAGGACCCAACATACTCCAGACTGAGGCATGATCAAGGACTTCCTTACATAAATCAGAAAGAGTGAGCAAGGGGCGATGACTTTGATTACTATCAAAGGATAAATAACAGAAGCTGAATCCGACAAGACATCATTTATTGTTCTATACTTCTTCAAGAAAATATAAGCAGTTAAGCACTAATCACAAAACCCTCTGCCCCAACAAGGAAAGAAGGCATTTGTCTTATCGAATAATGGAGGAAGTAGAAAACTAAAAACCGTAACACAATAGGGAGCATACCTGCTAACATAATTCTGTGTAATAGCTATGGACTCCTCGAGATTGATCACTAAATGCCACCAACCATTGGGCACAAAAATCACCTCACCAGCCTTGCAAACGCACTCAATCGGTTTCTTCTTCCAATTCTTTGTTTCCGAATAGAAGTTCATGAACCATTCAATTATCGAAACCGGACAAGCCACTTCTGCACCATCAGGACTCGGATGGACACCAGGGGGCACCACATCAGGAGGAAACAAGACCCATTTTTTCGACCCTTTGATGACAGCATTCCAAGCTGACGTAGAATTAGGATCAATGTGGAACGATGAACCCGACCCAGCAGGTCCAATGATAATCCACCTATAATCCGGCCTCTCATCTCCCAAAACAGAAAACAAGTCCTCTCTAAAGTACACAGGAACGTCATACTGAGCTCCCAAGATCGGGGCTTTCTTCACAAACTTTGGATCAAACAGATACAACGGCCGTTCTTCCCTTACATTATCCGCGTACACAAAGTAGTCCTCAAGTCTCATTTCGACAGGTCCAACCGCAAACCTCACATCCCCACAAGTCTCGACCAAATACCGTCTCTCCCACCTCCTCATCGCGTCCCAATCATCCATACACCCTTCCAACAACACGGGCCTATTCTTCTCCTCGAACTCCCTCCTGAACTCCTCAACCGAAATCCCCCTCCTCCGGGCCACATTATCCCTACAAATCCACTCCTCCCTCATTTCAATCCCAGCACAAAACCAGCTCTGAAACAAATAATCCGAATAAAAATCCCGAATCACCACACTGTCTCCCTTAACCCTTGACACATCGAATCCCAGACAACAAATTTCAACATAAGTCCCTCTCCAAGACCCATTGAACACAAAGCCACCACCAAACTTTTCCAACACAAGATTCCTCCAAATGGGTTCATGGCAACAAAACACATACAATGATCTGCTCACAGTACCCAAAATTCCCAGATGGATTCCATCCAAAAACCCTAGGATCTCAAGAACAAGCTCATCTGTCAAGATCTTCAGATCACCAAGACCCGAATCCCTCGAATTATGGCCATTTGAGGTGAGGTATAAGTTTCCCAGTGGCTGGACTCCATGGTTTGTGGTTGATGATGCCGAGGGCTTGAGGGCGAATGCTTCATCATCTCCCTCCAATGAGTAATTGGGGTTTCTTGATTTGAGGGTTTTGGGTTTGGATTTTGATTTGCGTTTTTTGGAATTGGGTTTTTGTTTTAGGGTTTTGGAGAGGATTTTGCTGCAGTTAAGCATGTTGGGATGAGAGGCGATGAGAGGAGTTGGCAAGAGAATGAACTGCATGCAATAAGGTTTGAACCAAACCTCAAAACAGTGTAATTTTATTGTTTAAATGTAGCATATAATATCAGATTTCCTTACTCAAATTCTTAATACATTTTTATACGTTCATATTTAACAAATTAAATAGATAACACTAAAAAACATATCTTTTTATAACTGATGCGGTTGGATTTATCTTTGAAAACATCCAAGAGCAATCAAATAAACTGATTAAAAGAGAGCGCGAGTTATAAACAATTTTCGATGATGCCTCAATTGCTGACAAGTCTGGTCTCCTAACTTCGCAACATTCCCACCACTGTTTTGCAATCACTTTCCAACATTATCCTCTGAGCTCTCAAAATCCTTCCCAATTCAACACCTCCTCTCAAAGCCAAGCACTGCCCGATCTGCGACGAGATAATCCCTGCGAAGGATTTACCACTCGCTCCCTTTACACATCCCAAAGAGTCCCTTGCAATTGCTGAAACACACACGAATCCGCCTTCATCAATCGCAGCGTCCACATTAATCTTGAGACAATTCAGGCACTCTATTGCTCTTTTGTTCAATGACTCCGGTGTCCGATGTTCTGCGATTAGAGGCTTGCATGCATGCTTCAATTGGGAAGGATTTTGAGAACCCTCCTGGAAACAGTTTGACTTAATATGTATATGTTTCTTATATTTGATATCATCTAAAAATATAAGTGTTGTCTGTATTATAGGAATAGAGAGAATATTATGTTAACTTGGATATGTTCGTGCTTCCTGATTACTACCTGATTGTAGAAAATTGATGGTGGGCGTTGGCTATAGACGGATTGTTTCCACTAAGAATCCTGTATATAAAGAAGTGAACTCAGACTACCTTGCACCCCAGTGGGATTCTTGACGCTTTCCCTTATCCGTGATTAAGTTGTCAATGTTCATAGTCTAATTGATGTATTGTGTATTGTTAGCTAGAGGGTAACTTTCTCGTGTGGAGGCACTTGCATTCTGTATATCGGGAGATATTTTCCTTAACTTAATCTTGTTTTTTCAGGTTGTCTTTAGAAAACTATTAGGTGTGCATTTTAGGTATATATCAGCATTACGGGTAGATTGAACAAAAACGTAGGACATCTCAAAATCCTTCTATTCAAGAAATGGGATGAAAGTATTACGATCGAGGATGACGGGCTTACGAGGGGAAAGGAACACTCCTTGACATTAATATATCAAGGTATATTTGGTGATGTATCAAACGGCAACATGATTTTACTATCTCAGAATCATGGCCTAGCATATCCATCGGTGTTGAACACTTGAGAATTTTGCTACATTTTTGCAGTCAGATTGAAGAACCTCCACCTTAGTAGTTTATTCGATCCCACAGCACGGATTCTCGTAAGTTCTTACTGCGGTCTTGATTCTAGCCATTCCTATGAATTTGGATGCCATTAAGCTCATGATAGTTCATGAAGTTTTTTGCAAGTTTTCTGTTTTTCCTTGCTCCAGCGTATTCTATTTCTATTGAAAATTGCTTTTTCAATACAGGAGAGTGTGCTTCCTTATTCCCGTGATGAGTTGTGTTTTTGTCGATAATTAAGATTTTTGTTTCTAGTGCTGTGCCGATATACTGACAATACTAGATTAATAATTTATGGCGTGGTTACTACTGACATGATTCATTTTAACGGATTAATACGCTCAAGATCGACTTGATATGGGTCGTGGGAGCGGCTTGGTTGGAAGAATGCACAGCTTGAAGAAAGTTTCCGTGGCACTGATCAAGATAGTGTATGACATCGTTCGAATGGTTTGTGATTCCTGATCACTTTTTTCCTTGGACCAATTACAAAGATACATATTTGTCCATTCCAAAATCAGGAACCAGGAATATTTTATTAAAGAAAACTCTATATTAGATGATGCATTACATGATGACTTGAAGAACCATTGCAACTGTGTTCGTCGATGAAGAACAGATCCTATCTTTCAACAGACCATGCATGAACGAACTTGTTCTTCATGGTAAGAGCAGAAGCCACTTTTACCCTGGCATGTCCGCTGTTTGTATCATCCGTGATTGCAGGAGCTTCGACACACGATAGATCATAGGTCTGATCCGGCCGTCTCTTAGACTAGAAACCTTTTCTTTTCATTGTTTGTTCTGCTCTGCGGTTCTAATGGTTTGCGGACAAACATAGATTCACTCATGCCCATTCTTGAATACAGCTTTTTATTTGTTGAAACTGACATTGCTGTGCCTACATTGTTTGACCATATCAGAACATACAATGAGGAAGAATCTAGTCTGTTACAATGCAAATACGACATATACGTTTACCCCAGCTAATGAGATACCGATGCTAGATGATGAGGATAGTGGAACTTAGTCTCCTAGTCACGTTGCATTGATTTCCTAGACGTTATCGTTACTCTCATTGTATGTGAACGGTCATCATTGGAGTTGTAGGTTCAGGGGTTTGTTCAACTAGTTGGGAGTTAGAGATGAGGAGACTTGGTAGTACAGATCTGGGAATAGAGATCTAGGAGAAGAGAAGACTTGAGTCCTTGGAGATGAAGAGTCTTAGGGAGTTGAGATCTAGGAGCCAAGGAGTATCTCTGGAGAACAAGGGTGTGTTTGTATAGGCCAAGAGCAAAAGTGTCTGGTGCGGTGAAGACGAAGGTGCGATGGTGTTTGTTCCGACAAGACGTTTGTTCTTACGAATGTTACGTTCAGACGTGGGTGAATAGTAGAAGGCGAGTGCAATGATCGTCGCTGGTTTATGCTCGGATTGCCAGTTGACAGGGGGATTGATAAGACGATTGTATGCCGAGAGGAGCTAAGGAGTCCTTAACGTTGTTTTGTGTAGATCATTGTATTTTGTGTATCTCTTTGTTTATCCCCTCCATACGAGACTCATCATTAACACATATATTGAGATTTTATATTTCATGGGCTCTGGTTAATTTCAACTGAATTATTGAAAAAAAAATATATGAAAAAGTCACAGCGAGATTATCGTTGTTATCAAGCGTTATGGAGTAGGAAGATGATAAATAACAAAAGAAATGTCCGACCCAAGGAGAAGGTGAACAGATCTTAAGAAAAGAAAAATGGAAGAAACCATAGAATATGATTTGGTATACCAGAATCTCATACGGACACATGTCACATGATAGACAAACAAATACTAATGTTTTGTTCATTTAGTTAGTTACTCGAGAAACATTGCTCAGTTAGTGATGTACTTATTAGATCAATGATATGCAATGCATAATTAAATTAGTCTATGTGGAGTTTCAGTATTTGGTCAATGAGTTCATCTCTTTGTTTGGCTTGGTTAATATACGTGTGAACAGATGTCAGTGTGGTCTATGCATAGGTCCAGATAATTACAATAAATGATATTTAAATTTATTTTTCTTAAGTTAATTCATCCTTTCGGGATAAAAGTCTAAAATTTATGCTTCATCATCTATTTTCTTCGTTCACCGGACTCAAATTCGAATTCTTTTTACCGAGAAACAAAACTCCTTATACATGAATCCTGTATAATCCAATAGGACATTGGTCAGATTGAGACATGATGTTTTAACAAAATGTTCATTGTTCGATGAATCATATTCGAAAACGAGTACTAATCATTTGTTATGTTGAATTAACAATCAAGATTTGAAATAACCAGCACGATGTAAAAGTGTTCTGGTCAATAAAGTATATAATAGCGCGAGCCTTAAACTAATTAAGCATGATTTCCAACATCTTTAGCACCAAATTTTAGCTAAAACTATGGATGAGATCTTCCAATATCGTGGGCAAGTACCACTGGTTTTGCCCACACTATTCTATATATATATATATATATCCAGGGCTGGTCCACTAATCCTAATAGTATAATTAACTAGCCTTTATCTTAATTGACATGTGGAGCTTGATTAGTTGCTGGTCTTAGAGAAACAATTAAATACAGTAATTAACTCGATACAGTTATATGCTTCACTTTCCTTGTTGTCTTTTATTTTCTCATTTTCATTTCGTTTTTTTTTTCCACATAGGGCGACACACCTTCATTCATAGGCCAAAATTTGGATTTGAGATCATGCAAAATCATGCTACACTTTAATAGCTCTTATAAAAATGGGGCATACTCGTACTTTAACCTCACATATACAAATTAAGGGTGTTCATATGGTCCTTTATAAAAATAAAAAAAAGTGTTCACCGGGTTAGTTCGGGTTAAACGGTTCGATTTTTCAAACCCAAAACCAAAACCGTATTGATTAACTAATCGTTTGAATTTCAAAATCAAAACTGTTGATTAATTGGTTTGATTTTTTCGGTTTCTAAATGGTTTTTTTTATACAATTTTGTCTTAAATATTTTGTGAAGATAATTAAAAATATCATTTATTGAAATAACTCTATAAATTTTGATGGTACATGTTTGTGAAAATAAATTAGATATATCGAGTTTATAAAAAAAAAAAAAGACATAAATTATACTAAAAGTATATAGAAATGATTTTCAAAATATTCATAAAGAGAAACATGTTTGAAGATTTATATTTCTATTTCTAACAAAAAGAGGCAAAAATAATATCCACAGTACTAAACATATTATGTTATCGTAGGTTTAAAATAATGTAATGTGTGATCTTTAAACTTAACAATCTTGTGTAAAACAATTATGATAATTAATTTTAAACGGTTCGATAATCGATTCTAAACGGTTCGGTTAATCGGTTTATCATGGGTTAAATAATTCGGTTCGATTTTTTCCTATTAATTAATACATTTTATTTTGTAACCAAAATCAAACCTTTTAGTTAATAATCAGTTAGGTCGGTTTCGATTTATCAGTTTAATAACGGCATTTTAACAGCTTTAATACAAATATTTGACAGCTGGCGACATTCTATGTGTAGTTTCCAACCAGTGAAAAAACGAGTTTCAAAGAGACTGAAAACAAAAAAAAAGGGAATACTCTATCTGTAGTTATAAAGTATCACAAATCTTAGAGTTACTCTTTTCCCTTGATCACCAATTAATCTAGGTTTTAGGGATCTCCATTGTTTCTACTTTTAATCATCCCAAATTAATCACAACCATAAGTCTAAATGCAGCTATTAGAAGAAGCCGATCCACGCACCGCAAGGAAACCTCTCTGGTAACTTAATATGGTAAGAAACTTGAGTTTGATAATTAGCTAGCTAGGCCAAATCCTCAAGCATCATTTAATTGTTTAAAATCCATCCGTTTGACCGTAACTTTGAGCCACTTCCAATCATTGGATTGAAACGATTTTGGGCTCTTTGGAAACCACGATTCAAATCGTTGATCGTAGTGTGTTAAAGTTCTTCAATCCAATTTCGGATAAATGAGACATCATGTGAAGAAGAAATTGTTCATGTGAGGTATTTAACCCACATTATATTTCTTGTATGTTATGACATATCTTATACAAATATTGATGGAAAATGAGATTGGGACCTTGAGGAATACCCAATTTTATATGAGCTAGGAAAAAAGGATAGGTGAAGCTCACAACGCACAAGCGTGTGCATCGGCTTGTCTCGGCTCGGATTGCATTGGAGATCCATTAAAACATTATAATTTTAACGTTAATTTTTTTTTTTTGGATTGTTGTGTGTTGGTATCTGAACGTTGTGTGACTGGGTAAACATCACGCGACAATTGGACCTATCCTATCCTAACGCGTGACATGTGTCGTGCAGTCGTCCCCTAATCAGGCCAAAAACCAGCAATTTAATGACGGAAAAAATCCGTTTCGTTTTATTATAATGCGACGGATTCCGTAAAAAAAGAAAACTACTAAAAAATAAAAATTAAAAATTTCCTAAGCAACAGAAAGCAAACGGTCATCACAAATTTTTTTTAGATTGACGACCGATTGCCGTAGCATAAAATAAGTCTTTTTTTTTTTTATCAAATTAATATATTTAATCTAATTTTAACTACATATTCAATTTTCACCGTATTCAAATGATGACTCATGCCTTCCGGAACAGCGTCATCCTACTTTACCCGGTCATTGATGGCTTGTGTCTTACAGTATTTGCAATAATTTTATTTTTAATGCATTTGACACTATTTCGAGTTTGGATTTGAATGATTTGTAATGATTTTAAACAAGTATCTGTTTTTTAGTTGGTTTTTGCAATTTAATTTCTTTTTTAGAAAATAATTTGCGACCGATTTCCATCGCAAAATACATAAATCTTAAAAGAAGATAATTAGTAATCTAATTGTTTATAGTTTATTTAATGTTGTAAAAAAATTCTATTTGCGACGGATTTTCGTCGCACACATAAATAAAAAAATAAAATAAAAACAATTTAATTATTTAATTCCAGGGAAAAAAAAGAAAATTATTAATTTTGGGACAGAATTCTATTGCTTTAGTTGAAATAAATGAAAATTTTAATTAAATTTTTGCGACGAAATTTCATCGTAGATTATTTTTAGTTTATTTTTTTCGGAAATAAAAATGTAAATAAAATTTTAAAACTGAAAAAATTTAAATTTTCTATTTTGGGATAGATTCGATCGTATAAATTACAAAAACTTTCTTAAATTTGAATAACTATATTGGGACGAAAAAAGTCAATCCGTAGCTAAAATAACCTTTTTTGCGATGGATCCGTCGCAAAATATATGCTTTGCGATGACACTTTTGATGATGGATATTTTCGTCATTAATATCCTTTGCGACGGATTTTTGTCCATCTGCGACGGAAAGAGTTTGTGGCAAATATATGGAGTTTTTTTTAGTGTGAATTTGTCTATGAAAGCACACAAAAATCAATCCAGTTTTCTATTCCATCTTCTCTTTTTTCCTATGCTCTTCCTCTGCGTATCCAAGATACATCAAACACTGTCGGTGCATCCTTGCATTATACAAACACTGTCAAATCGTGTCGAGAGGGTTTTAGCACTAACTAGTACGCTAGTCCTCTGCCTTTTTTTTTCTACGAGGAGACGTCATTATATCTTGAAAAGATAGTCACCAAGGAACCATGAGCACCAGTGACAGGTCGATAATGTCTTAAGGATAGAAGGATAATCCTTACCTTGACGATTCTGTTCTGGTTTGTTTATCACTGTATTCTATCTTTGTATTTTAGTTTCGATTTCGATTTTTGTACTAACCTACTAACAATATTAAGACGTTATCAAGTGCAGTAATTGTTTGATCATTGTCTACTATTTGATTTCTTAGTTTATGAACCTGACTACTCTGCTTTACACTTTCTACGGGTTTGATTGATAAGCTTACAACGAGATTACAATGCTGCCTATGGTTCGATTACTGGGTCTACATATCCGATTGCTTTGCTTCGCTTAGCTTACGGATTTGATTGCTAAACCGATTACATTACCATGAAGGATCTTTGTCCTACTTTGTTATTGTGTTGACGTACTATCTTATACACACAACAAATCATTTTTTCTTTGCTGTGTATACAGAAAGAATTGACAACGAGTAGTACAACATGTTGAAATTCATTGTGAAGGAGTTAAGAGAACGAAAGAGTTCGACGTTATAGGGGGCGAAAGAAGATTTACAAAGCGCCCGGGCGTAGGGGTGTTCCACTCCCGGATGCTGGCCGTTGCACAAAATTTGAAGATTGTGAGAGACTTTCTTTAAGTTTTGAGCGAAACATAAGAGAGATTGAGAGATAGAGAAAGACGATCGTCGTAATCGTATGGTTCGATTAGTAGATTATTTTTTGTGGGGTTTTTTCCCCACGTTAAATCTTGTTTGTTGTTACTTTATTTCTTATTTGTGTTGATCGTTACTTGATTATGGTATTCGTATCTATTAGATTCTCGGATTGGATTCAGGTCGATTAGTAACACAACAATTACTCTAATGATCGTTGCGTCTCCCTCTCGTTTGGAGAAATCGGAGAAGTTCAAGGGCGTGGATTTCAAAGGATGGCAAAAAAAGTTCTTATTCTATGTGATCTGTATGAGTTTGGCGAAATTCTTTGTTGAGGATTCTCCAAAAGGATCTAAAGGTTCTCTCGGATCAAGCTGCATGGAAAGCAAGGTGATTTTCTATGCTAGAATTATATCTTTAACTATCTGGAAAACAATTTGTACAATGTGTATAGTGTTGTTCATACCGCTAAGAAATTATAGGGTCCCTCGAGAAGAAGTGCAAGATGGAGGATGCTGTTAGGATTCAGGGGAGAGCCCAATGGAGGAAACCACATCCTAATCGGATCTGAGTAGAATACACATATATGAACTGGGTCCAACTGTTAACCCAAAAACCTAAGCTGATGGGTCATGGGTTCCTCATATATAATTCTACTTTTTCTGTTTCTCAATGATCGATGTAGGTAAACCTGCTCACACATATCCTCAACAGATGCCGGCCAGAAAAAGTTCGTGGTTAGAAGATTTCTTGAGTAAAAAATTATGGACTCCAAAACTGTGATAAGTCAAGTGCAAGAGCTTCAAATCATTGTACATGATATTCTTGCAGAAGAGATGAAGCTTTGTGAGATTTTTCAAGTGGCGGCTATCATCGAAAAGCTACCTCCTCAATGGAAAGACTTCAAGAACTCTCTCAATCATAAGCGCAAGGAGATGAAGTTTGAAGATCTTATCTTCATATTATGGATTGAAGAAGACAATCGTCAACTTGAGAAGAGGATGGGAAACTAACCAACGGAGGCAAAGAGGAGCTTGATGGGGTCAAGTTCGAAAAGAAGCAAAAGCTCCCCAAGAATGAACAGGAAAGGAAGATTCGACCAAGAAAAAGTTCAATGGAACATGCTTCAACCATAGGAAGGTGAATCATAGAGCACGTGATTATCGTTCATCTCAGAAAAGACGACAATCAACACATGTAGAACCATGCCAACATATTGGAAGACAAAAAGATGCCAATTGATCTCCTCAATCTTTTCCTTGTTGTTGTCATTTTTTAAGCTAACATGGTGGACAATCCGAGAGAGTAGTGGGTGGACATCAGAGCAACTCGTCATGTTTGTGCTCATAAGAAGATGTTTTTATCATATGTTTCTATCAAAGGATGAGGTCTTTATACGGAAAACTCTTCTACTTCTTGAGTAGCAGGTATTGACAAGATTGTGTTGAAGATGATCTCGGACAAGGCACTGACTCTCATGGATGTGTTGTATGTGTTAAATATTAAGAAGAATTTAGTTTCCGATCCCCTTTTGTCTAAGGCTGGATTTAGACTTGTGTTTGAAGCTAATAAATTTGTACTGTCTAAGGGTGGGATGTATGTAGGCAGCGACTATTTAAATTACTACCTATTCAAGATGAATGTAATGTTTATTATCCGTGACTTAGATATTAATAAAGACAAGTCTTCTGCTTATTAATTGATTGTTCAAATTTATGAAATGTTAGATTTGGACATGTAAATTACAACACTTTGAAAGAATTAATGAGTTTGGATCTTTTGCCTTCATTCAATGTTAACATACATAAATGTGAAATATGTGTTGAAGCAAAAATGACAAAGACTCCCTTTCCCAAGCTAGAAGAAGCACTTCACCTCTATAATTAATTCACACCAATTTGTGTGATTCAAAGTATGTGCGAAGAAGACGTGGAAAGAAAACTTTATAACATTCATTGACGATTGCACAATATATTGCTATGTTTATTTGTTACATAGCGAAGATAATTTTGGATGAATGAAAAATCAATATTTAAAGTAGTTTATGTGAAGAGAAAAATATTTATGTAGTGTATCTTATCCACATTGGGATTCTTCTATGGTGTACCTTATAAGAATGTTGATGGGAAATAGGGTTGAGATCCTAAGGGGTACCTAATTTTGTGTGAAGGGAATAGCCTAGATAAACACAACACATGCGCGCGTCGGTTGCTTTGTCTAGGATTGAATCGAATCGCACGCTTAGAAGGTCTATTAAAGTATTATAGTTTTTTCATTGAAGTTTTTTTTTTGGATAAATATCAGATGAGAGTTGGACCTGTCCTGTCCCAATGCATGGCACATATCGTGTTGTCGTCTCCTGAATTTGTCTATAAAAATAAAGACCTGGAACACATAGAAATCAATATACTCTCCTATTTCCTCTTCTTTGTTTTCCTCTCCTCTTCCTCTGCGTATCCGGAATACATCAACCACATCAGTGCGTCCCTGCATTATACAAATATTTTTAGGTCACGTGAATATTAGTGACAGGATGATAATGTCTTAAGGATAGAGGGATATCCCTTACCTCAACGATTTTGTTCTGGTTTGTTTGTCACTGGATTCAATCTTTGTTTTTCAGTTTCGGTTTCGATTATCGCACTAACCTACTAACAATCTCCTATAAAATTGTTCTAGTGAATCTCATTACGGATCGATGATTATGTATTGGATTGTTTGGACCAAAAACTAAGACCGGCATTACCGTATTACGCATGTCAGTGATCAAGAACTTTTATTAAGTATAAATAAAGACCCATTGTTTGAACAATTAAAAAAAAACATGGCCGGGATAAATAAAGAGGTAAAGTTCTGGAATAGATGATTTTATCACATTCAATTGTGGAAGGAAGGAAAGAATGATATACAATTATGAAGAAACAAATTAACATACATAACCTACTAGCTCAAGCGTTTTCATAGATGTATTTGTGTTTCTTAAATTTAATTTTGACGAATAGATAACTATAAACTTCACAAACTTAATTCTTATCGCATGGTTTGTATTGATTCGACTAATTTGTAAATATAAGATCCCCATGGATGCATTTAGTTTTGTTCAACATTTTTTGCTAAGATCACTTAGCTATATGTTTCAGTTTTTATCCGGACATAATTAACTAACTATTTGGTTATAAGTTTGTCAAAATTACAATTATTTAGGGGGCCACATTGTGAGGGTGGTGACAATAATGTTTTGTCGGTTTGGCAATACTATCATGAAGAATCTTAGTACAAGTTTTCTCACATTTAGTGAGACCAAATTTATAGAATATAGGATGTACGAACTATAGAAAAAAATTTGAGATGATCTGAAAAAGTGTTTTATGCTTATCATACGTAATATGATATGGATGGTTATGATAATGGTACATGCCTGCTCTGATTTTTAAATATTGACTATGGTTTCTCTTTGCTCTTAAAGTATTCTTGTTAAGCGTATATTATGTATATAGACCTTGGATTAGATTTAGCTTCGAAGTGGTTTGAACCACATGATTTTGTTACCCTTATATACTCCCTTTGTACTGTAAAAATTATAATATTTTCATTCGATCGGGAATTTATGTGTATTAAATTCACATAGAATAATACAAAAAATACGATTTATTATAACAATTGTGAGAGAAGATATTGATTATACTGTATCTGATTTGATATTATACATTACCAAATTAAAAAAACGTTGTAATTTTTATAAGATATTCAAATTTTTATGAGAAATAAATATTATGTTAATTGATTGCCTTTAATATATTTGATAGTCAAGTTGAAAATAAATCAGCAAACAACACGGAAATTTACTAAGAATGTCGTAGCGAACCAGAATGGACATCGGCCGACCTCAAGGGGAAACCAGGTCACCCTAGGCCGAGCTTGGATGATCTCAACGGGACCTAGCCAAACCGTTACAGGTCGCGGTCGTCCTATCCCGTTTGGTCGACCTGGCCCAGGTCGGCCCCTCCCCTCCCTTGATGGTTATACCCACGACACGGTCAAACAAACGAAGCTTCGCAAAGCCTATGAAAGGAAACGGCCCATTCGGGAAAAAATCCGTCTAATTAGACAATAATGTCTATAAATAACAGTGTGAACACATTTTTCGACCGTGTTTCCTTCTCACGCCACATTTACTCTCTCTTATTATATTCGTTCTCTTTCACTAGATTTAGACAAACACTGATTTGACCTTCTATCTTCATATCTGATATCGTCTCCTCTTCTGAGGTCTACAGTCGGAGCGGATTTTTGAGATTGAAACCTCATATCCCGGCTAACGGCATTGGTTGTTTAGTGGTGCGCAGGTCCTCCAGCACTCCATCGGCCCAAACAAGCTCAAGATCGTAGGTCGACCAAACCTAACCCAGGTCGGTCTTCCAGCTCGGATGAGTCAATACCCGACTAACTGTTTTTTCGACAGATTATTGCAGTTTATTCTCGTGTACTGCAGTTGATTCCTTGTTTACCAAAGATACTTCTTGGAGCACATCATTTTCTTTTTTGTCAAAATAAGGACAACGTTTTCTATGACATCCGTGATACATTTCATCAGGACTCTTATATTTGTGGAATCGTTCAAATAAGATGCACAGTATATTAAGATGACGTTGTCACTTATTTCGTCGACATTAGGTTCCGAAGGTGTGTAGACGTGTGTGAATATGTATATAAATGATCAAGATAACGAAAACAACAAAGTTGACTTATTATTTTCGTGTTGCAAGTCGATTCACGGGTTGACAAAACATGTGCTATTTTCATAAGTATCATCGACAATATAATAGTGTAGGTACCCTTAGTCCCATACCCTTTACAACAATATTTTTTCTGTTACTTTTTCTTGTTCACTTTTTTTTTTTTTTGAAAATCTTTCTTCTTTTTTTTTAGGTCCATTTGTTAGTTATAGCTTGGGTTGGCCCTAAATTATGCTGTAATATCAGATGTCTTTTTTGCAAGATTTAACACTAATATTCATTGCAAATCAAGCAGAAGTCCACTTCTTAAATATATTTTCTCCAAAGTCAACTCAACTTGCGTTCTTCTAAAATCGAATGTGGCTTTCACATCTGTTACAATGAAAGATTTGCATTACATGCAATGGATCTAGGTAGCTAGCACTTTATTATACTCCTATAACTAATTAATCAATATTATATACCGAGTATAATTGTTAGGAAAATGTGCAGTAACGATACGAAGAGTGCAACAATAGAAGAACACGAGATTTAGAAGTGTTGTGATCAATTTTCTTTAAGGATTTATCCGTTCCGTCTTCGTACCATGAAGATCGCTTTGGGTTTAGACGAACAACCCTCCAAGATATAATTCGATAAAATCGTTGGTTCATCGTTTTCGTGTCAGAGAGGGTCGCATGCGGGCGTGGAATATACGTCCTTCAGGATATGCTTCAATGAAATCACTGGTTTATCTTTTTTTGATAAAAGTTTTAGGTTTGTTCAAAAAGATTATATGCACGATTGGTGCTCTACGAGCACAATTTATCCAAGCCTAAACCCAAGCCCGGCCTGACGCATGCACATGTGTGTTTGTAAAGCCCACATGTCTTAGTAATTGATTCAAAGAAAATGTAGTGGAGAAGGCTTTATATAAACTCTCTTCACTTCCCATAATTTCAATATGGGTAAAGATTTCCAAACACCTTTGTCCCCTTTTCGTTTCACATATACAAATTTCTACATAAACTTATTTTCCATCACATTTGTATGTCACACATTATGTAATAATGTTAAGCTCCAATAACTACACTTAAAGGAGCAACATCAACATAATTAGAGTGCGTCGACATTGATTTAAATAGGGGAATTGGGTAAGATATCCAATGAAAATTTTATTTACGTATTACTATCCTATTTCGATTTTTACCGTTGATGTGCACAAAACTGCAATACACGTATATATAATATATAATTCACATAATCATTGATCACAATTCACGAATATCAACAGATACTAAAATGTAATTACAAACTTTCATTAGATGTTTTTATCTAATTTACCTGATTTAAATCAACGAATTATATACATCAACTTATTCTTCAAAAACATGAGTCCTTTCACAAAAATATAGAACTAATCACTTGTGTTGAATATACAAGTCATAAAAACTTTAAGTATCACTTGTTGTAGGTTGTATCAAAATCAATCATATTTTATGTATATATGTAGTGCATTGTTTTGTATGTAATGTAACAGCAAAAGAAGAAAAAATGAAATGAAATAAGCTAAGAACTTTCCAGCATCGACCAACTCGGAATTGGCATCTTCTATTTTGACTAGAGCAGTTGTACCCATTTATTTTTTTTTTATTTTTTTTTCCTTCAAGACAAGAAGGCTGTACAATGAAGACTATATGACATTGACTTCATTTGGATGTAACGTATGACCAATGAATTGTTGACTCATATCAATGCATGCATGTGAACCAATGCATAGCTCAATCATTTTGTTACCACAATATACTATATCTCATTATAATATCATAAAAGTCAAGGAGTCGAATTTTGTAAGTTGGATGTTACATCTGTTCTGAAATATGTATGTTAATTTATGTATGTTTTTAGAAGTCGCATACATGAGAGTACTTGCAAATTGATTTGCAATTAATTGTGAACTTAATGTTAAAATAGATTGGAATGACTTTTCCAAGCCATTTTTCCAGGTAACTAAGCTTGATCTTCGAAAGTTCTATATCTTTATCCTCTTGTATGTGATACAAGTACTTCTTCTCGTACATAAAAAGACATATACTTATGTCACTAAAGGAAACAATGATCGATTGACGTTACAATGACCGGCCTTGGCGTATATATGTTATAAGCAAGTCATGGTCTAACCAATTGTGAGTTATTTGGAGATTGGCACCCCAAGCGAATCGCGATGAGACATATATACCTTTGCTTGAAAAAGTTATGATGGTGGCCATTATTTAGTAAATCAACGTGACTGTTAAGTAGTAATTAATAGTAGTTCCAATGCACAGGGAAAAACCTGGGAATAACTAGAATAGGATAAGTAGATAATTCCAGAAACATACCCAAAGTTTCAAAGATACATACAATTACCCCTCACATAAATCAAAGTCATATCACGATATTTTATCAAAGAGGCTATAGCTATTGAGTGTTTTCTGTAGTTAACTAGATTGATCGAGACTAGCTCGAGTCGAATATTACGAATTATGTAAGAGTTCTAAAACATATTGATTCTTGTATATCATTTATAGTTTATACGTCTTTTGTATAACGTTTGAAGTCGAAGACATTTAAACGCGTAACATGTAGGTGAACTTATATAGTAACTTGTGAGGGCCAACGTGACCATTGAAGCACCAGCAGTCCACTCAACACAGGTGATATATAGTACGTTAGACCTACAATTAGAGGTTATGTATGTGGTTGACCTTGACGAAGGAGAATTTGCAATTGGCCAAAATTTCTTTTTCCCAATATTTCTATTTTTTTTAATGAATTTTAAGTCAACTTGTACGTAGTGATAATTAGCTGCAAAAAACAGACCAATCAATATAACAACAATCAATCAAGTTCATCCTATCTTTGATAAAAATTGAAATAATCATATGTATATAATCTTACATTTATTATCATATACAAAGTCTTGAACAATTTGTTTTTAGAATCGAAACAATATCATTCATATAATACAATCATTTTTCCGATATTAAAAATGTGGTCCTAACACGTGGGGAAAAATTGCGTTTGTTTTGAGTCATTTATGTTTTTAAATATTTTACAAACAAAATTATTAAATTAGGATTACAAACAAATTAAATATCAAAATACATCTTTTTTCAAAATATAGGTAAAGAAGACACCATGCATATTCCGAAAAAAAGACGCATTGCATCTTTGTCTAAGTTAAAGGTGCACGACGCTTTCCATTAGTTAAGAAAATAATCACACACCCATACTCATTAATAATATTATAATTAAGTGAAAATACCTTAAACATTATTTTTTTTACCTATTACTGTGACACTGGACTACTGACCCGTGCACTGCACGGTAAAATATCATAATAGATTAAAATATAATGTAAAGCTAAACATAATTGTGTTTATGTGATATAGAAATTTTTAAGTTTAATTATCGATTTTTAAGTAAATAATGGATGACAGAATAGAAAACATTCATTCAAAAAATGAATTTAAAAAATATATAATTGATCATATGCTATGGTTATATTGATATAATTTAAAAAGTTCTAACATGATATATGGATGATATGATTTTTTAATTATTAATAAATATACAGATATTTTTATTAATTATAAATATCTTAAATATATGGATATTGAATTAAACTAATTCATATCCACGAATTAAGAATATTGCATTTGTTCATTTTTTAATGTGCTACTGAAGAAATTCTCCCAGCACCTCATTTCTTTTAATCGTTTGATATTTTCAACGATTTATGATTATATCTTTGTAGATGTAGGAGATCATCGGATCTGAACATATAATTTTCCACGTTGCAGAATTGTTCTCGAAAAAAAAAAGGATATAAATCTTTATGAATTGAAAAGAGTAATATCCACTAACTATTAGAAAAGTTAGTTTACAACGCTGCAGGATCGTCTACTCCACAAGCACCTCCACGACGAGATTTAGCGTCCCCATCATTGATTCTTCCATCATCAGCTTCATCACCAGTGTCTTCTCCTTGTAGCTCATTGTTCCCATTAGCAGTTTGGACTGATGATGAGTATGTTTGTGGATATCATTTAGGGCTTACATTGGATCCCGATGGTGACCTTTGATCTGCATTCTTTTTACTCGTAATAATCTTCAATTTTTTTAAAATTCAATACAACTCAAATATATTATGATCGGATCCTTATGATTTTTCAGGTTTCATGATCACTTTATGGTATCTCGTTATACAGAGTCGTTCTAAATAAATGAGGGATAAGAAGTGGGAGTACTTCATGGTGAGATTAAAATTATAAAATTTACATCTATTTATTTATTTTTTATATAGTTCTAATTTTGGGCACCTCCTTGATAACCGTTTCTTAATTTTATCTTTGGGGTTGCAGGAACTTTACTGTTGGAAGAAAAAGCACACTGAGCTGGTGATGACCATGTGGAGGGCAAAGACGATCGATCGGGTTCATGACAGCGTGCACGCATTGAAACAAACTGTACAAAAAGGGAAGACGATCCTTTGATGCGATGACGTGACAGAGGAGGCTCTAAAGGTACTGTGGAAGTCGAAACAGTTTCAAAACCGATCGCAACGTGTTCAGGAGAACAAGAACAAAGGCTAGTGTCGCCTGAAGATGATAAGTCACTTGTTTAATTAGGAAAAATTGAACTATGTATAAATTTATTTCTTTAATTTATCACTATTTGGAATGAATGTATGATCGATATCTTATTGATTGTTTGTTTGCAGGAAAAGGAGTTGAAGAGAAAACCAAAGAGAAATGAGCTGTTTGAGAAGACACACACCAAAAAGGGCGACGAGCCTGGCGATGTAGTGTGTGAAAAGAGATCAAAGGAGATGACGATAAACTAACTGTTTTTTAAAGATTGTAACTACTGATATTTTTTTATTTCGTAACTTATTCAATTATTTTTCAATCAAATAACTAGTATCCGAATTATAATTGTGTTTTTTTTATATATACTCAGTACTCCATACTAGAGATACAGTTTATGGATCGATTGTTTGCGGAGATATAACCAAGTACAGAGTCGACTGAGGAGAATATCAACGATGTATAGAGCCAAGCGTACCTCTAAAGGGTTGGGTGTGTGTATGATCTTGGGTCCCCGAACTTCATGTTCTACTCGAGCATACACTGTCCTCGAGTGGAAAGAGGTCTTTCTCGATAGATCCACGCAAAATCGCCGAGTTGAAGGAGATTGGCCTCCTCACCAGCCTCGTGATCCACCGTCTCCCCCAGGTGCGTCCGAGCAGACTTATGTGTTTTAGGCTTTAGTGTTTTTTGTTGGATGTTTTGGTTATTTAGACGATAGTATCATATAACTTGTTTAATTGCAATTGTGATATATAACTTTGATGTTTATTGGTGTTTGATTTTGGTTCGACACCCCAAACATGTATTTTGGATGCGTGGTTGTTTGTATATAGCAGGAGAGACTCAAATTCAGCTATTTTTTGTTTCTTTCAAAAACTAGATTGCGACAGAAAAAGTTCAATTCGTCGCTAAATTACGACAGATTCCTTCACAAAACAAGACAGTCCAGGGATAAGAATTAGCGACGAACACTCTGTTTTCGTAGCTAATTTGCGATCGAGTCCATCGCTAATTTGACGTCGCTAATTTGTTACTAACTTGATCATTATTTACTTAGTGATGAATTTTTTGAATGATTTTTTTCTAATATATCATCCATTATTTATTTAGCTTTACATAATACTATAATCTATTATGATATGTTGTCGTGCAACGCACGGTTCAGTAATCCTGTGTTATATTAATAGGTAAAAAATATAACAATATTTAAGATATTTTTATTGAATTATAATATTATTAATGGATATACGTGTAGGTCTATATCTCTAGTCAATGAAAGGCATTATGGGTCTTTAAAGGAGGCGCCCTACGCCTTTAACTCATGCAAAGGTGCCCTGCATCTTATTCTGGGAATGGCGCAGAGCATCTCTCGTTACATTTTGAAAAAAAAAAAAACATATTTTGATAATTAACTTGTTAGTAATTCTAGTTTGATAATTTTATTTGTAAAAAGATCTAAAAAAGTGAAGGACTCTCTTGTTTTGTTAAATTCACATACATGTGAAAGTACTTGTTCAACATATAGTTATAGCTTCTTACAAAATACAGTTAGTCAGGTCAGGTGATGATATTTAATTTTGGAATAATGCTCCCTTAATTTGAGTAGATTAGTAATTTTTTTGTCGTTGACAATGATTTTTAGTTTATTTTCTTAAATGATTCCATTTATACAGTGATTATAAAAGTTTCAAGAAAATTCTTTTGGCTCTACATGGATTTTTGGGACCATGATATTAATCTCGACTTTAACTTGTAAAGATTTTCCAAATTTCGACTTGACTTTCACATATGTCAGAAGTACCAAACTTCAGATCTTAGAGGGGCGGCGTGTTCTCTCTTACACCTTATAACATATCTATACTAATTCCGACATGACATTTTCTGAATTAATTCTCGAAACATTAGCCATCCATGATCTAACAAGACATTTGTCGTAGGAGATCTACTACAACTGTACGAGTTATGCTTGAAATTTATTTTTCTGAACTCAAAAGTTATTTGAGCAATGAAGAAACATTCTTTTTATTATATTTTGTCCTTTTAAAATCATGTCTTCAAATTGTGATGATCATTTAAGTAAATATTGGCTACTTGAGTTAGATCTTTGAATCGGAATGCAAGCATATTACAAATGCTCCAAATTACAATGATTTAAAAAAAAGCGAATTCATCCGTCATAAAAATTATATGAATAAAATTGATTTAGTGCGTCGAATACATCTTGCTAGGTACAACAAATACGTACATTTGTTGTCTGCTTAGCTATGCGCATTTAGCGCATTAAAAAAATTTAAAAGTTGCCATTTCACAAGATGGTCAGTTTTACTTTTTTCCCCCTCTTTTGACACAATAGAAAAGCAAAAAGTTTCAAAAGTTTGTATTTTATAATGTCAAACGCCCTTGGCCTTGTCGACTTCAAAGAAGATAAAAGCGCTGCACACTAATCACTCAATTAGTACTCCTAATAATTAGCTAAAAAGGCCCAGCCAGCCATATTTTACAGCCTCACGTCCCAAATCAAGTGCACTATGGACATCAAAGAAAGTTTTCCATGATATAGATTCATCATGTAGCACTAGTTGTAATCATACTAATGTAATTCATTGATGTGCTTAAAAGAATATTTTGTTACATCTCTCAAATAAATTTCAAAACTAGTGCAAATGCATATAGGAGCATCATTCGGCACTGCTTACACTTCATCCTTTGTTTCCTATTGACACGGGCTAGATAGATTTGAAATCAGGTCTGAAACGAAATCCAATTCAGAATGAATCAAAACTAATCCCAAGTTCCGAAACATTCTTCAAACTTGTAAATAATCTACTAGATTATTTAAGCCCGTGACATTGCACTTATTGTCAAAAACTCCTACAGTGCCATTACATACCCTAAAGTACCAATACATGCCGAGTAATATCAACTGTGATGGACATTAATTATTCGAGACAGTAATCTAACAATGTCACTATTAATTTTAGCTTTACGAAGTTCCTAAGGATCAAGGGGCAATTTAGTAACTTTGAATGCTGGCCTCTCCTGGAATAATTGGTACCTCCTATATAAAGGAGAGTGCAAGAGGATGCCATTGTCAAGCTCCAAATATCAATCTATCACTAGTTTCTATTATCCTCTGTTGCTGCTGCTGCTGCTCTTCCGACCGGGCAACCTCTCGGCCAACCATAATACCTAAGCCACCGTCGTCGTTGTAACCAAAACCGTGAAATCGGATCGAAGACGAATTGGAGCTCTTTAAGGAATTCGGATTCAAAACAAGAATATTAAGCTCGTCGAGGCTGTTGCTTGAGACCTGATATGTACGTACTTTTGTTTTTAATTCAAGATGCTTTCTCCTCGCGCTTCTTTCGCAGTCTCCTCTATGCACGTGAAGCCGAGAGCTTCTAGTTCATTCTTTACGTGTGATGCCATAATCTGCATTCATACCATTTGCATTCAAACTATCGATTAGTACATCATACAGAGAACAGTACTGAAAAACATAAACTATAGAGGATACTCTATTTGATATAACAGGGATATCAGATGGCATCTCAAAACAGCCTGTAGGCAATCACCCTGATTCCAACTACTCTAAACAGAACAAAAATCAAACCTTAATTTATAGTAAGCTTGTTTAGAATACTCATCGATTCGTCGATTTTCACATTCATAGTAAGATGAAAGACAAAGTCCGTGACTCATCGGCATAAACTTTCAGCTTGAGATATAAATCTAGGCTACCAAGTTCACAAATGCATGTTACTCGAGAGCTGTTAGATTCACAGGTTAGATTTTTAATACGAAAAGCTGCAGCATGCTCTTGATCTGAGACGTTTAATACTATTGCAGAGACTAACGTACCTCAGTGGCAAGTAATGGAAGCAAAGGGGCTAGTGCGGGCAAAATCCGAACACCAGCTAACTGAATCCGAGGCGGCGGCAGCAGCCACCACCGGACTAGCGAAACTGCACCCAACATGGCACGAATGGCAAGGCGTGGACCACAGCGGAAACCTAGGAGGACAAGGAGCCGGAGGAGTCGAATTCTTCAGCGGCAACTTGGGACTAGGAGGCGGAGCAGGAGTGGACCACAGCGGCACCCTGTCGACGAAGTCAGGCGGGAGGACTCACGTCAAGAAGTCCCGCAGCACGCAGCTGCGGAACGAGGATGACGTGAGTAGTGCCGCCCTGAGTAGGGCGTCGAGCGTCAGCCTCGGGATGTCATTCTCCTTGACGGGGTTCATTATGCCCACGGACGATGCCGTTCCAGACTCTAAGCCTTTCTGTGAGGGTGAATATGATGATATCCGTGAGTCTCATACCCCTTTTTTCTCTTCTGTCCTGTAATTCTATTCTATTATTATAACTAGTTAGATATACATCCAAAAACAAAATTGCTTGGACCAGACAAGTAAATGCGATACGGGGTCAATGTTAGGATCGAGAGAAATGTCAGTGAAAATCACTTCGTCGGGGTTAAATCCCTTAGGAGTCATTACGATACACATTTCCGAACCTACACAAAGAGTTGGCTATACTACTTGTCCCATACTCCACTAAGAAAGAAGGCAAACGTACGTGGAAAACTGAAACGAAAACTACTACTAATATCAAAAAAAAATGTCTGTTAAATTTTTTTTGAACGCATGTGAGGGCCACTAATCTATGCTTTGAACATAACAATTAGGATGCACCAAAACCAATGCTTTGACGACCATATGCCTACCCTTGACAACTCAACTTCGATTCTTTTTTCTTCACTGTGTTTTTTCCGATGAATTCTCGTCGTCGGCATTTTGCATTTATTTTTTTTATTTTTTTGCTACAGTTGAAAATCAAAAGCTCACTCCAAGATTCAAACGGGACCCACATAGAACAAACACAGAAAAGCCTATAAAATACTCCAATAATAGAACTCACAAGATTGGCCAAGCATAGCCGCAAAACATTTCAGATGAATAAAGCCTGGTAAATCACGAATCAACAGAAAAAAAAAAAAAAGTAATTGAAAAGCGAACAAAAATAATTTTAGAATAGTCCATTAATTCGCGTATAGGTTCATAGAAACTAAGCTTGTAGTAGACATAGCCCAAGAAAGATATGCCAATGTTTAGGTCAGATAAAGCTAATCTTATAGACTAAAGACGTGCGAATCTCAACCTTTAGCTGATTATAAGTGCATCTCTTGTTAGAATTTGAACCACAAATTAATTACGTGAACTCTACGATTAAGGCTTCATCATTTTGTCGCGCATTAGGGTTCAAAAGGGGCAAAATATCTGTAACTTTTGGCAAAAAAAAAAAAAAAAAAAACTTAACGTACTCCGCTAGACGGTTATATTCATAAACTCATAATATAGCAGCTTCTACTTCGCTAAAACATGATCACGGTTAAACGATATAGATTGCTTTGACGACGATTCATCGAGTCCCTATAACCGACTCCCAACCAACTTAATCCCAGAACAGTAACATAAACAAAATGCAAGACATGTCACCACGTAACATATAAGACGACTCGAGGAGGAGAGTAGAAAAAGATGAATAGTAGAGCTAGCTGAAAAGCAGATGTATACCTCTACCCGCATCGTCACATGTCGAGTCTGATTAGTAAGCCCTAGATATAAGAATGGCGTGGAACATCTGAGACGTCATGTATAGTCGCTCTCATCGCGCCCTTGATCACATCGAGCCAAACAGTCAATGCATAAAAAAAGAACCCACCAAAAAGGGTGATATAAGTACCGCGAACAAAGCAGAAATTGAAGAACTAAAAGAAGCAATGTCACGATACCTATATCCATGCTGTCGAGGTTTTCTTGTGTCGAGTTGGCACATAAGTAAATGACGAAGCGAAACCCACCTATCTTCTGTTAGAGCCCTCACTATCATGTTCTTTGAACGACGCATCGCTGCATCCAAGGATGCGATGATGAAGGAATACGAGGCCGAACATGGCCTTGAGAGTACTCGAGTATGCAAAACATGTGAGTACTTGAGTTGCCTCTTGAAGAAGAACTACAGGAAGCCAAACATGTCCTTGAAACCAAAGCTCACGGCTTCCTGATATTTGTTCTGCTATTTGAACTATGAGAAGTAGTTCACCCATGGCGCCACTCCTTTCCTGATACTAAGTTGTCGAAATTAATACAAGAATGAAAATCAAGACAAGTGATTTAAAGGGCTTGCCTTTTGTGGATGCAGCTGAGGATCTTGAAGCTGGCGTAAGAACGAGGATTGAAGCGGAACCAACGATGCCCATCTCCTTGAAGGTAAATCGCTGAAATAGCTCCTTCTCATTACTAAAACTCTTCACCTGAGAGAAAGAAACAAAGGTTCAATCCTGCAATTTTATTGATGAATGACTCCAGCCAGTCGGAGAATTATATTGCTTTAGAGTGAGTAACCATGATGAGTATTTCTTTGCCGAAAAAATGCAGTTCACAGACGTAACATACAAGGTGATCCTTAAGGGAGCTGGGCCTGGAAAAACCGAGGAAAAGGAAATCCTTCATGGGATCTCAGGGTCCGTTGAGCCAGGAGAAGTCTTAGCTTTGATGGGACCTTCAGGAAGCGGGAAGACAACTCTTTTGAATGTACTAGGAGGCAGGCTGAATCATCCCACACCGGGCGGCTTGATCACGTACAACGACCTCCCATATTCCAAGTTCCTGAAAAGCAGGTAACAATTCGACATCGTAAACTTGATCAGCGAATTGCCAAGTACTAGCAACTAATGAAATAAAGCAAGAAACTTCAGCTAGAACTTCTAATGAGATAACATATGAAATGATTCGCTTTGGCAGGATAGGATTTGTGACTCAAGACGACATTCTGTTTCAGCACCTTACAGTCAGAGAGACATTGACATATGCAGCATACTTACGGCTGCCAAAAGCATTGACGAAAAAAGAAAAGGAGAAACGAGCATTAGATGTCATCAGCGAGCTGGGTTTGCAAAGGTAAACAATCGTGCATGACCTGAACCATAACCAGAACAGCAAGATAGCATAAATCAAGGGTCTGAAGAGGAGCTAACCATTACATGAATTGTCTTTGCAGGTGTCAGGACACGATCATTGGTGGTTCCTTTGTAAGGGGAGTTTCTGGTGGCGAGAGAAAGAGAGTGAGCATTGGCAATGAGATTATAATCAACCCTTCCCTTCTTTTACTAGACGAACCAACTTCTGGTCTAGATTCCACCACCGCTTTGAGAATCATTCAGATGTTGCAGGATATAGCTGAGGTATTCCACAACACAGCTCCCTCGACTTCGCTGTTCCTTGTCATCGAGACTCAGAGAGTCCCGAGTTTATTCCTACAATTGAATCTGAATGAAAATATTGGTTGGCTACTTGTGCCAGGCAGGAAAGACAGTGATAACGACAATTCACCAGCCATCAAGCAGGCTTTTTCACAAGTTCGACAAACTGATCCTACTAGGAAAAGGGAGTTTGCTGTACTATGGAAAGGCCTCGGACGCCATGCACTATTTCTCATCAATACAATGTACCCCTCTGATAGCAATGAACCCAGCAGAGTTCCTGCTAGATCTCGCTAACGGGAACATGAACGACGTCACAATACCGTCAGCACTAGAAGATAAAGAACAAACAGGTTGTACAGATCATGAAACAGCTAAAGGGAAGCCATCTCCTTCACTAGTCCACGAGGTAACCAGTTAATACGATATCTTTCAAAAATAAAATCTTCAGAGTTGCCGGGATTCGTAGCTCTCTTGTGTTCCATTTCCCATAAAATCATCCCCAGTATGATCAGCGGAAAAACCATGCACACCATGGCTCAATAAGCATTATGCCAATAAGATTCGAGAAAGTAAACTCGACAAAGTTCTGACAGTAACTAATTTTATGTGTCGCGCAGTACCTCGTGGAGGCCTATGAAACACGACTTGCAGAGAAGGAGAAGAAGAACATAATGATGCCTATCGCCATGAATGAAGAAAACCAACTGAAGCTAAATTATGGCAGAAGAGAATGGGGCGCGACATGGTGGGAACAATACTCAATCTTATTTTGGAGAGGGATTAAAGAACGAAAGCACGACTATTTCAGCTGGTTGAGGATAAGCCAAGTTCTCATCATAGCTGTTATATTGGGCCTTCTTTGGTGGCAATCAACTGATAAGACCGCCGACGGCCTGCAAGACCAGGTAAGCTATGTCAGTATGTCACAAATAAACCAGGCAAGAATTTTTGCCGCCACCTTAGTGCACATCTTTTTGATGCTCTCTAAAAACAAGTTGTGATAATGAAAAAACTAAAACGAATAAAAAAAATCTAGTAGCTAATATTTGATTTGCTAACCAAAACTGAAACCCTCTATTGCAGATAGGACTGCTCTTCTTCTTTGGGGTATTTTGGGGCTTCCTTCCCGTCATGACCTCAATCTTCACATTTTCCCAAGAAAGAGCGATGCTTAAAAAGGAAAGATCGGCAGATATGTACAGGCTTAGTGCTTATTTCCTCGCAAGGACATCCAGCGATCTTCCACTAGATCTGCTCCTACCAATACTATTCATAGTCATCGTCTACTTCATGGCCGGGCTGAGACTAAATGCTGGGACATTTTTCTTAACAGTGCTCACAGTTCTCCTGGAAATCGTGGCAGCACAGGTAACTAAACTAAACGATCTTGTCACTGCACTGGTAATTAACACAATATACATTACTAATCTAGAGCTAAACAATGACAGGGATTTGGACTAGCTATAGGTGCCTCGCTAATGGATGTAAAGAAAGCAACTACTGTAGCTTCGGTAACTGTTATGGCCTTCATGTTGGCTGGTGGCTTCTTTGTAAATGTAAGCATGCCAAATACTTCCGTCTTATATTCATTTCTATGACAGTAAACCCTCACGCCTCGTCCACCATTTCTTGGACTTATTTCACATACAAATTTGAGAACGTATACTAATCATTGCTTGGTGATTGTGCAGAAAGTACCAGTGTTCATAGCTTGGTTACGCTATCTCTCCTTCAACTACCATACCTACAGACTTCTACTGAAAGTACAATACGAACACCAACCGCCTAGCTTGCGCACAATGAAAATCAACAATGGAATGGCAGAGGTCGGCGGACTGATGGCGATGGTTTTTGGGTACCGGTTATGGGCGTACATAGCTCTCCGAAGAATGAAGCTCGGGTCTTAGGTTCGAGAACTAATATCCTAGGGAGAAAGACGAAAGCATCCACGAGCTCAATCACCATGAACAAACATGAAGTGGAGGGGAAAAATCATCACAGGATATCCAGCAAAGGATGATATACCATACAAGTCGATGATTCACACGAGTTGATGATTCAGCAAGTGAGATATACCATAATCAGATGTTTTATACCATACATGTTACACGCACAGGGTTTTATAGGCTTACCGACATGTTCCCTTTGAAATGCATGGCATACATGTGTAACAACTGACCAAACCTTGATGCTAACTAATCTAACATCTTGATCTCCCTATAGGAATCCAAGAATTTAATTCAAAAAGATTTTATACATAATTTCCCTTTCCCTCTACAAGCTCTCTCCTGTTACTATTAATCTACTATGCATAGAAAAACAAAGAAACGATTCTCTTCCTTACCAAACTCTCAACCAGAAAACCAAGAACGAAATATTTGGTCGAGATGAAATATTCGTTCAGAATCGACCAGCTACAATACATCCGTGCATAATATTTTGCCTTCTCCTAATACGAGGTAATCAATATTTCCTGTCATATCAAGGCATGATAGTATCACTGACTACACTGCAGCTTCGATCAGGAAATCAGGTAGCTAGGAATAGGATGCATCAGATAGTGATTCAGTGAAAGATGATAACATAAAACATCAAACTCGAAAGCAAATTGCGTAAACCAGAAAAATATAAAAGTGAAATTTTGAATTCAGGAAAACTGACAAAGGCGCCTAAGAGTTTTTCTTCCCTAGCTGATGGTACATACCTGGCCTGCAGGAACAAATTAGCAGAAAGCCTGAGACATAAATATGGGATCAGTCAAATCGGCCACAACTAATCCTGATATGTTTGCTTTCAAGGAAATTCATCACCAATAATCGCCACAAGAACAAGCGCCATCCTTGAAATGATGGAAGCGCTTAGAATCCCTCACAATGATCTCCCTCTCTGTGATCTTCGAGACCAACTTCGTTGCAGTATGACAATCTCCACAGACTCTGAGATTCTTAAAAATCCTTATAGTGCTCTTTGGAGCGGTGGTGATCAGTGCATAGGCAATCGCCAACCTCTCACTGTGACTCATAAGGATATGCTCCTTCTCGTCGTCCTCAACGTCCTGTAGAACAAAACTGATGTCCGGAATATACCCAAGGCTCTTCATCTTAGCAGTTAACAAATGCAACTCGGCGTAGATCTCATCGCACATTGGATGAGATTTATTGCCCATGTAGAATACTTCGACCTTCTTGTTTGCGACTTCAACTGAACTCCAACCTGGAGTTTTCTTCAGTCCCTTGTCTCTAGCTTGTGATCTAACCTCATCCACTCCATCCCACTTCCCCTCGTTCGCATACATATTCGATAACAGGACGTAATAACCAACATTTTTAGAATCCAGTTCAAACAACTTCTGAGAAGCCACCTTTCCTAACTCGATATTACGATGTATACGACAAGCACCAAGAAGAGCACCCCAAACAGAAGGGTCCGGCTTCACATGCATGTTTTTGATCAAGTCATAAGCATCATCTAACTTCCCGGCTCTCCCAAACAAGTCAACCATGCAACCATAGTGCCTCAGGTTCGGCTTCATACCATGTTGTTCCATCAAATGGAGGTAGTGATAACCTTTGTCAACTAATCCGGAATGGCTGCAGGCAGACATTAGAGACAGGAATGTCACGTCGTCAGGATCCACCCCTTCCTGCACCATCTCTTCAAACAATCCAATGGTTACATCACCTTGGCCATGGACCCCGTGACAAGCGATAATAGCATTCCATGGGACAGAACTTGTTCTTGGAACTTCATAGAACAAAGACAAGGCATCATCAAGTCTCCCACATTTTCCATACATGTCAACAAGGCATGTACCAACAAATACATCAGAGAGAAAAGAAGTCTTGATGGCAAGGCCGTGGATTTGCATCCCTTGTCTAACTGCTCCAAGATGAGAGTAGGCAGGAAGAATGCTCACCCACGTCGCTTGGTTAGGGACTACATCTAAATCAGTGGTCATCATACTGTATACATCAACAGCATCGCTAGCAAAGCCGTTTTGAGTGTAGCCAGTGATCATTGTATTCCATGAAATTGCATCTTTAGTACATATCCCGTCAAAAACCCTCTGTGCGTAATCTACAACTCCTAATTTCGCATACATGTCAATGGCAGCATTGCCAACAACAAGATTTTCCATAAGCCAACTTCTCTTTATGATAAAGCTGTGGATGGACCGACTATTTCGGAAATGACCTAACTGAGCTGTAACAGAAGCCAAACTCACTAAGGTTAGTTTATCGGGATGAAATCCAAGCAATTGCATGTCCTGATAGTATCCCATAGCAAAAGCAGGGCTATCGTACTGCTCATGCGCAGCAATTATGGAGTTCCAAGACACTATGTCCCGGACTATCATCTCATCAAACACTCTTCCTGCCTGTTCCAGAAAACCGAATTTTGCATACATATTTATCAGCGCGTTGGACACGTACACATCGAACTCCAATCCATGCTTAACGACATACACATGTAGCAACAAACCGATCAGTGATTTACCCGCTAGAGCACAGGCGGGAAGAATGCTAGCAACTGTCACAGGATCCAGTCTCAGCCCATTCAACCTCATGTCGCCAATCACACCTAGTGCTTCATCAGAATCACCGTTCTGACAAAGCCCAGATATTATAGCGTTCCAAGAAGCTGAATCTTTGAGTGGCATGTTTTTGAAAATGTCCTGTGCAATTACAATAGCCGCAAATCGGCAATACATGTGAACCAGCGAAGCAGCAATGAAAACATCCCAAATAAAGCCCAACTTGAAAACCCAAGAGTGAAGCATTTTCCCGTCAACCAAATTCCCGCAAGCCTTGAGCACAGGAGGGAAAGTATACCAATCTGGAGGAACTTCCCCCGTGAATATCATTTCTTCGAAGCAACTCATGGCATCCCTAAAACGACCAAGGCGCACATATGCGGCTATCATCGAATTCCAAGTATAGGCATCCTTTGATGACATTTGACAAAAAATGTCACGCGCAGAGGACAGGTCGTCAAGAAGGGCATAAAGGTTAACCAGCTTGGTGCCGATGAAAATGGTTTGCGCTTTTCCGGAGACGACCAAAAGGGTATGGAGCTTCTTAAGAGTCGGTACATCTGAACAAGAATTGAATTTAACATCGAAATCAATCTCCTTGTTGGTAGCGGGGATGATATCCTTTTGTATACAGACTGCAGTCGCTAAGGCGGAGAAAAACTTAGCAGAAGCAAATGACCCATTTCTTTCAAGACAACTATACAAACATTTTGATACCAACCTGACATTCAATTTAGCGAGGTAAGAGTTAAAACAATGTTGCCAAGTATCAGTCACTTTTATAGAATAACCAGTCAGCTGAAATGGCATAAGGAGTAAAACGAGATCGCCTACCTGAGCATACATACACTTCCAGTCCAATATATTGACAGTCAAAGCCCACCACAAAATTTTGAACACAAGTAGAATGAACCAGCAACAAATAACTGAAACCGAAATTTCAAAGCGATGAATAGAAGCTCTCACAAGCAACAACCTGACCTGCAATGCAACAAACCAGAACAGTGTTAGCGCATCATCTCTACATGCTTTACATCAGAAGATTACTAAACCCAGAAACTTCTGGTCACTCGTGCGATGAACGAAAACAATTGCCAATGTTCCTACATCAATTGCAACGGTACCAAACTTTCCTGATTCGAAGTTTTGATTTCAATAAAGCAATCAATAGTAGTTTCACCAAAATATCCGCTGTTATACAACACTAGTGATTATCACTCGATAAAACAAGTAGTCTGCCCATCACACATCACACATCCCGCCACCGCAACCACCCCAAAACACATCGTCCCTTGCCACAGCCGGCCAATCACATCACCACCACCACCCCATTTGGTAAAAAAGGACTATAAGGAGTCTGCTCATCGAGTCGCCTAAACCCTAATCCGACGAGTAACCAAACTCGAAATACAAAACGAAAGGGATCAATCGACAAACCCATGTCGGAAAGCTCGCGAACGAGTGAAAGATCAAAACTTTTATCCGAAGATTAAAAGTTGGAGAGAATGAATCGGAGGTTCGGAGACATAGTGCCGCCCGCCGAATACTGATGGTTGATGGCGCTTTCGAGTATATGTGATATTATTTGGATTTGTTAGGTTTGTATTGTGAAAATAAAAATCAATTAAAAATAATAAAATAATGATAATGATAATAGAAATTATTTTTATGATAATAGAAATTATTTTTATGATAAAATAAATTTTTTTGGATAAAGAATATTTATATTGTATCCACATGAAACAAAAAAATAAAAACTGAAAAACATTATTTTTGATTTTCTATTGTGATAAATTTATCTTTTTATTTTAATTGAGGACAAATAAGAATATAGTTTAAATTTGAGAATTAATTGAAAATAAAAATTTTGTATTCATTAAATTTGAGAACTAATTGAAAATAAAAATTTTGTATTCATTGGTAAATGATGAAGTAAAAATAACTATTTTATAATTTTTTTTTTGATTATTACATGATTTATTATTTGTCATGTTGATGATTCGATATGATTTGATACAGAAAAATATTTGGGTTAATTAGATAGATACAAGGTAAGAGGTAAGAAACTATGATAATTGATTTTGTTGATGTCGAACACAAAGAATAAAGCATGACTTACAAAAATTTGATTTTTTTTCAACTTCTCCTTTTTGCAAAATTTTAAAATTTATATAGATTGCATAGAGCGGGAAACATGGTGCGAGATTTGTGATGATACTTTTGTTTGATTTCATATTTTAAAATTTTTTTTATTTTTAATAAAAAAAAATGATTTATCATTTGTCATATAGATGATTTAACATATGATAAAATTGGGTAATTAGATAGTATTAGAAGAGTAAGAGAATATTCATTCCAATTTCACTTGTTTACATACACATCGATCAGAAAAAATAAGATATATGTGGGAATAAAAAAATTGATCTAACTAAAACTACAATTCTTATAGGAGATGGCTTCTCATCGTGACATGGTTCTATGTTAGACTCTATCATGAAAGTTTTTGCTCACTCCAAATGTTACAGATAAATTATTAAGGTAAGCTCAAACTCCAACTAGTTGAATATCACGAAATGCATGAAAGATGATCAAAATGTGTATATGATGTGTTTCCTTTCATTACAGGTGTGTTTTGAGTTTCAAAACCTAATGAAGTAAGCAACTATTATGTCAGCAATATGTTTAAAAGCGACAAACTATTATATATCAATATATGATAAGCCGTTCAATCAATTTCTTCGAGATTTTCTTTTAAAAGGAACTATTATATGTCAATCACACTTCGGAATCCTAACAATCATACATATTACTATGGTGTAGGTACCCAATCATGGACGTATTCAAATATATCTTTAGCGAAGATTGCACACCATTGATCAAGAAATACATTAGGTCTCATTACCTTACAAGTTACAATTGTGCAAAGTAAGTCTAAATTAATAGGTAAATCTAATATATTGTTTTTTTCATCTAAAGGTGCAATAAAGAAAGTACACATATGCAATTCACTGATTATAATCACAAGTGATTAAAACACTAAATCTGATTATATTTTTTTTCCTTGTAATCCAGATATGATTTACATGTTCAGATGATTGCCTTTGGAAAGGTATGCCTACATTATCAGATGAGTTCTATTCTAATTGTATTCTTTTGAATCGAAATAAGAAACTAATATAATAAATTTATTGTTCAAGGTTCTCAACACGAAAAATAAAATAAAATAAAACCCCGAATTGCAATGCATGTCCAATGAGAACACAATATGAACTCTCTTCAAATAATTTTTGAGATTCATAATTACAATAATCTTGTTTTAATGTTTTTTGTATTAACTTTGGGACAAAAAAAAAAAAAAAAAAAAAAACAGAACATGACTTGTGAAATGAGATGCGAGTCTACTATGGAATTCCCATCCTCACCCGAACGTACTTGTGAAATTCCATTTCTCACCACAACATGAACCAATCTTCTAGACATGGAAGACATGAGATTTGTTCCCCCTTCAAATAACGTATTACATATGATCTTTTTGATCATGCCATATATAAATGGCCTAAGGGCCGAACCAGATGGTATAATTGCATTACATAAATTTAAATGTTACACCTGAGGACATTAACATAAAAGACATTTCTAGGCCTTTTTCTCTTCTCAGAACCAATTAAATCTTTTGAACCGTTATTTATCATCCAATTTTTTGATGATTTTGGTTTTGATAGACGCGGCTCTTATTTTGATTATGCCATGAAAACATGCGATTTAAGCATAATGCATAGTTCCAATATCTCATTTATATGGAACATATTTGTACTGCTTCAAGAGTACATATCATTTTAGCATGAACTTGTTCAGATTTTATTAAACCGCTATTGATCCAAATTATATCAATAACTCACCTTGCGGTTTTATTATCAGGATAACATTTAACTTGTGCGTGAGGCACAAATATGGTTCCATCATGATATATATATGGAACAACTTGTTGCACTACTTCGGGAGTACAACATCATTGATATGAAACGATAATTATCGTTTTAATTTTCATATCCATGAACTTTACGCCACTTTTTCAATGATTCATATTTGTGAACTTCGGGCCACACAATATTTCATGCTCTTGAGACCATATACCAATATATGATATGGCACTACATATTATTTTAAAGAACGATCAAAATCATAAACCAAAACTCATTTGTTTTGAACCCATTTTTCTTTTTCTTTTCTTTTTTTTCTTGTGACAAGCTTTTTCAGTGATCTTTGATTCATATAAAAACAGATTTAACAAAATCGATTCATAGTTTAATCAGAAGTAAATTCTATCTCACACAACCAAGAACAATATCATGGATTGAAATTGGAATCGAAATCACAGCTTCATCGTATCAAACACAACAACCAAAGAACACATGCCAGTTTAATATCATGAAAGTTATCATTGGCATGTACATAGAACATGGGTTTAAAGTTTATGTAGTGAAGTATTATAACTTAATTTGTAGAAATATAACTTACTAATCTTATAGTATCATAGTATATCGGATGCGATCGAGGCGAGATACAAATTGCAGAGATTATCGTGAGCACTTGTGCTTATGATAGACATGTTGAGCCCGGAACACCACCTCTCAGTTAATTTGAGACAGAATGCAAACAAGTCTCTGATATGATACAATCTTCAAAAGCAGATAGATCCGAGACAGGGGGGATAATAAAGGAGTTGTCTATTTTTGAGAAAAATCCGTTGGTTATTTCCATTGTTCCTGAGTGCATCGTGAAGCAAATGTTACGGCACATGTTATGGCGCGTTATGCTTCGGATTGCCAACAGAAGGGTCATGATGGGATCCTAACCTGCCCGACGTTATTCTGAACACATGTATGCATGAAAGGAGCAAAGGAATATACAGTCCAATTGGAGCTCTTATTCAGGGGGGAGAAAAAAAAAAAGTAAAGCACTTCCACATTCTATACAGTTCTAAACTGTACAGCAATTGCAGAAAACAATGTCCATAAAACAAGATGGCATTTCAGCAAAACCGCAGAAGCAATTTGATCCGTTGTTTCGTGCATCAGGCATTTGCCATCCTTCGGTTTCCATGAACGAGCGTTGAGAGCACAAAGAATACAAATGCAGAGGCACAGTATTTCCCGTCTCCTGGTAACTCATTTACAATGTCAGTGTTGTAGGATCTCTTGAACCAAACTGATACCTCGGCGGAACGACATCAAGCAATGTACCAGCTGCTACAGGTCGTTTACTTTCCAACTGGATGGAAAATTTCTCTGTGATGTTTCGTTTGTAGAATGAAAATGAAAGCTGGAATGTTAGAATGAGAGCAGAAAACCGAGTGGAAAGCTGAAATGTAAGCATTCTGTTAACAAACCTTTAATGGCTCCCCTAACCAACACTACCATGCTTCTGTGCTTCTCTTCTAACCAAGTCGACGTTTCCTCTTTGCATCATGGCCACGAATTCGTTGTAATCTATCAGACCATCCTGAAAGCTCGAAGAATATGATCAAGATGTGAACGGAAAGGAATATGAGCAAACAGGAGAAGATCAATGAGGTTCAAAAGTGAATGTGAGAAGATAGGAAAACAATTCAAGTGACGGATAGAAGGAGTGTGTACATTGTCCTGATCAGCTTCTTTGATGATTTCTTCCAAATGAATATCGTCTACACTGAATTCCTGACAAGCTTGTTGAAGTTCCTCTCGCGTGATGTAGCCGCTACCATCTTTGTCGAAATAGGAGAAAGCCGTTAATAGATGATCTTCCCGTTCGAGTCTGTTTAGGTGCAACATTGCTGCTATAAACTCCCCGTAGTCTATTGCGCCACTGTTGTCGACATCAGCCTGCAAGCCCAACAAAATTGCATTATTAGACCAGTGAAGCATAGGGTCAGAAAATCCCTTGGACATGATCTCTTTCTGGCCCGAAATCGTATGTTGGAGGCGATGTAGTTCAAGTCTATGCAGTAGGTCAGGGGAAATGGGAATCCTAATCCAAATATCAGGGGTTTTCTCAACGTGCATCTGGAGGATAGCCAAAAAAAATATCATAGTAAAACATACATATATTTTCATATGATAAGGAATATCTCGATCAAAATTTCTAATGCATTATCTCATCGTGGATCTCAGATGGCCATGATCAATGACATTGTTTGAGTTTGAACTAAGTTGTGAGTGCTAATTATCATAAAGATGAATAGATGATTCAACTAGGATACTTACTGCTTGCATCAAATGCTGAATTTCAGACTCTTCAAGGCTGGCGCCGAACTTTTTGAGTCCTTCCTTGAGTTCTTCGAAAGTGATTTGGCCGCTGTTGTCTGTGTCTATCATCCTGAACATTTCTTTAAGACCTGCAATCTCTTCCTCGGATAAGCTCTCGGCAATTACCTAGAGCATGCAAAAATTGTAGACATAAGTTTGAAACTCTCGCTTTGGGCTTTCAACGTATATCTAAAGTGCAACCTCTGTGAACTAAAGAGAACAATTACCCTAATTGCCATTTTCTTGAGCTTATTCATTGCTGAAAATTGATTCAATCGAGTTAGGACTGCAGGATCAAGCGGTTTGTCTGGAGCCAAGCCACCGGCCATAATCCACGGATGACCTGTAGAACATAAAGAACACGGAAGACCCAGCGAGTTGATAGATAAGAGATGGGCAAAAATCATGATAGTTTTAAACAAGATAAATGATCTTCATACAGACTAGATGATTCATATGGGTGATCCCACACGGTGGTACTTTAATGCCCAGATGATGTCGAGGATGACCAGGACATCCAAGATAAAAGGTTTTTTGAGATCATCATATGCACTTATAAAATTTGGAACCCCGATGCTGAACTGCTGTAAACTGAGAGAATGATATAAATGGCCACTGAGACAAACTTACATAGGACTTCATGAGCCGTCAATCGTTTCTTGGGGTCTCTTACAAGCATTCTTCGGAGCAGATCTATTGCACCTTCAGAAATATTCGGCCATGGATCCGATAAGAAGTCAAGATCACCGTGCAGAACTTCTTCGAATATCTCTTCTTCAGTTTCTGTTTTTAACATAGGAAAAAAGGGAGAAAGAAGTTTCACAATCATGAAAGTAACAGAAGCATTGAACAAGAAAAACCAGCATTTATACAAAAATCCATTAAGGCAGTTTATCTCATCATTTTTAAGTTCCTTACCAGCCCAAAAAGGCGGCACGCCACTCAGGAGAATATATATGATAACCCCAGCACTCCAAACATCTGCTTCTGGACCATATCGCTTGCGCAATACCTCAGGAGCCACGTAATATGGACTTCCAACCACATCATTGAAAATGTCGCCTATAATGAAGTATAGATAAGATTAAGCAGTGTATGATCGTGGCATATACCTAATATCGTAGGCAGAACATAAAGAATCAGATGTACCTGGCTTGAAGAATATCGACAATCCAAAGTCTATCGTCTTGAGAGGCGAATCTTCCTTCTCATCGACGAACAGAAAATTCTCCGGCTTAAGATCTCGATGCATGACTCCTAATGAGTGGCATGCCTCAACAACACTAACTATCGTCCTTGCAAGATTTGCTGCTTTCCGCTCTGTGTAGTGCCCGCGCTTAACAATCCTTTCAAAAAGTTCACCACCGGCACACAGCTCCATCACAAAATGAACAGCAACAGCATCCTCATAAGCAGCTTTTATCGCAATCACATTTGGATGCCCTGCTAAATGATGCATTATCTCAACCTCCCTTCGCACATCTTCCACATCTTCTTTCACCACCAGCTTCCTTTTTGCAATGGATTTGCAAGCATATTCTTTTCCTGTCGCTTTCTCGACACAGAGGAAAGTGGTTCCGAATTGGCCATGTCCTAGCTTCCGCCCCAATGTATAATCATCTTTCAAGTTTCCTGTCTTCGTCTTCAACACAGACTCTATCATAAGCCCAACACTCGACACACGCTTGACATGGGTTGGCTTCTCTGGTAGCACAGGCTGGTTAGGCAGCACGACTTTACTTTCTTGCCTAGCTAACCTGCTCTCTTGCCTCACCACTTTGCTCTCTTGCCTTGCTAATTTGCTCTCTTGCCTCGCTACTTTGCTCTCCTGCCTCACCACTGTGCTCACCTGTCGCGATAATCTACTCCCTTGCCTGACTATCTTAGCTGGCTCAGGTGGCTTCACCAGAACAGAGTCCTCAACATCCTTTGCCTTGTCGCTACAAGATCGATCGCTCGTATTGTTCTCTGAAGTCGTGACACTCTTCCCTGGCCTAGACCACCCAATCGACCTTGAAACCGTTTGAAAAACACCATCCTTCGTGAGCCTTGACACACAAGTATTCCCCATGAGATAATTTTAATACAAGTTCCTACCCTCTTCTCTTTCACCATTGAAAAATCGCAGTCAACGCCCAGATCAGAAACCCATTTGTTCCTCCTCCAAATGGGTTCTCAGGGCTCTTTACCAACAATGCAACACCAAAAGCCAAGACAACGCTATATCTCATAAGCACCAAATACCTTTAAGAATCACATAAAGATGATACAAAACTAATCTTATCAATACCATGACCACCGGATCGGACGACGATGGACAAAATGCATCAAGATCACAAATCACAAATCCAATATGCCAACATCAATCACAACGAAAGCAAGATCTAGAGGATGCCAGATCACAGAATCCATCAAAACAATGAAAATTAGGATTCATGGAAGAATATCCACATCAGACAACTAACAAAAATCTGATCTTTTACATGGAATATCACTTGAAAAAACCAATGGGCTGATGACGATTAATGAGAAGCTTTGAATTGGAACAATGCGATTGTAAAACAGGAGGGGAAGGGTTTTTCATCATCTCCAGAATTTTTCTCAGTTTTCTGCGGAACAATGAAGAGAGAGAAAATGGAGAATGAGATTTTTTTGTGTTTACAGGTATTTCTGTTGGCACCCTTCAAGGAGAAGACAAATGCGTATCATCTTGTCCAAAAAGAGTGAAAAAATAATAATTTAAAAAATAGACAACGTTAATTTACAAGAACAACATTTGTGTCAACGGACAGATACTAAGGGAAAATACAAATTTTAATCATCAACCCAAAAAAAAAAAAAAAAAAACATACTTAATCTGCATGGTTAAATCAACGACACTATTGGATGAATGTGAAAAGCAAATATGTTGAAAAAATTGGAATATCGAGATTCTTACCTGAAAAAGAATATCTAGATTGTGCATTACATGAAAGAAGATTAGATTGGTCGCCACAGAATATCATTCTCAATTCTCAATCTGATATTGCTCAAACTAATCAGTCTACAAGGTATGGTACACTCCTGCACGTCTATGCATGAACTTACACAAAAAATAAAAAAACAAGGAGAAGAAGCATGCCTAGGTGCTTCCATGATTTCATCTCATAATCTCCGTATAAATGACGAACTCTCAACTTAAAAAGCTAAAGTTACATCTGGATGTCGATTCACAAAGACAAGAACGATCCAGCAAATAAGCTACTCTACATGTTAGAAAAATCAAATGTTACGACCTGGATGGAACTTGGAAGAGTGAGCCCTTCATTGCCCTGCCTTATCATCACCCTTTGCATACTCTTTATTGGATCGACTCCAGAGCAGCAGGCCTGTTCCGACAGTGAAAAAAAGCAAAAAACATACTCAAAGTTAATTGTACTTCATACTATAGATCCCTCAAGCACCCCAACAAACATGACTCTGCTACAGTAATGCAGAAGCTCATCAAAGTGATCTAAGGATCGCGTAACACTGTGATCTGATATATCAACCCCAGCCATTCATCAACTTCCAATCCAATCCACGGAACGATGAACCAAAAGAAGTTTATTATGGCTACTACTACTTCCTGAAACGAAGCAGTTCGCAATCATATTTTCATGATTTCTTGAACACTGATTTTCTACTCTAGCGAACCGGACATGAAAGGGGGGGGGGGGGGGAAAAAAAAAAAAAAA